>JALIZH010015038.1:7500-38667 GCA_030522465.1 Rhipicephalus appendiculatus
ACACATAGAACACGCACACACGAAGCGCAGACTTCCAACTGTGTTTATTTCATGAAGGTACAACATTTATAAGCTTCGACAAGGAACAAATTGCATCGATAGCCTTACAGTCACCAGAAATGTGGCATGACCACTTTCGCGTTACAATCTCGAATACCACAGCCACCTTCTACGACGGGCGATACTATGTTCAAAAATCCGGCATTTGCATTGGTTCGGTAGTCGCCCCTGTGCTGTGTGACATTTTCATGACCTTTTTTGATAAACGACTCCAAAAAGAATTAGTCAAGTTCCCCGTGTTGCATGTTTTCCGCTATGTGGACGATTTTTTAGTTATTTTGAGCAAATCTTTTAGTAATGACCTTGACAGTGTTGTCACCAACGTCATCAACACCTTCTCCTCTGAGGGGCAAGGTTTAACCTTCACCCACGAACTGACTAAGGACAACCGCATCCAGTTTTTAGATCTTAAACTGCATTTTACCGACACCCACGTCTGCTGGTCATACAACCCAAGGTCTAACAAAAGCTTACTGCCTTACATGAGCGCACACTCCAAACTCGTCAAACGAGGCATCATCACGTCTACGGTCTCGTCGGCCCTACAGAAATCCTGTGCACACTCGGTTGCAGACAGTTTCAACAGTCAGGTTGAACGCCTGCTGTCTGCCGGGTACCCGGAACACTTAATCCGCAGTGCTTCTGAAAGCATACTCCAGAAAATAAAAGCTACAAATAAGAAACAGCAACCCTCGAACCAACAATCACCGTTTGTTATGCCGTATTTTCATTGTCTGTCACATAACATTAAGAAAGTAGCGGAAAGGCACGGGATTCGCGTCGTATTTTCAGCACCATGCAAACTCAAGAAAGTGTGCCCTTTGCTAACTAAAGAAAAAGACGGGCATGGCGAGTGCAAAAAGAATCACAAGTCTGAGTACACCAAATGCGTGTCAAATGTCATCTATGAGATTCCGTTATCATGCGGCCGGTCGTACATCGGCCAAACCGGACGCTGCTTCAATGAACGTACGCAGGAGCACAGGCGATCCATGAGCTCTGGCACAGGCAGTAATCTTGCCCTACACTGCAAGAACTGCGACAGCTGTTTTCCGCAGCTAGAAAAAACAAAATTCCTTTCCAAGGCAAAAACAAAAACAGAAAGAGAGATCATCGAGGCATTCTTCATTGCAAAAAGAGGTGACACGTGTGTTAGTTCACCGTCATTATCGTTATCACGTAAGGAAATAGATTTCTTGGAAGGGCATATCAGGAGTTATTCGAGATTGTAACGCGAAAGTGGTCATGCCACATTTCTGGTGACTGTAAGGCTATCGATGCAATTTGTTCCTTGTCGAAGCTTAGAAATGTTGTACCTTCATGAAATAAACACAGTTGGAAGTCTGCGCTTCGTGTGTGCGTGTTCTATGTGTCTAACGTGTTGTCGTCTTCGCGCAGTTTAAACATGGCTTCAAAATCGATCAACCAACTAGCCCAACAACATGCATTACTTCATTTTTAGTCGTTTTTTACTGCGCGAAAAGTCATAACTTTGGAATCATACAATATTTTTCAATAAAACTTCCCGTGCTTTTTTCTGGAGCATTAATCTATGCAACGAACTAGGATAATTGAAAACAACCGATAACTTTTGCTGTTATAAGGTTTTGACTGAAAATGCAACCATCTGAAACTACACAATTTTGGGTTTTTCGGCCACAGTATGCGTAATATTGACGACAGCGCAAAGCTTCTAGTTCATTGCACAGCCTTAATGAACAGCTACATTTCTAATAATAATAATAATATCTGGGGTTTAACGTACGTCCCAAAACCGCGATATGATTATGAGAGACGCCGTAGTGGAGGGCTCCGGAAATTTTGACCATTCTGGTGTTCTTTAACGTGCACTGACATCGCAGAGTACACGGGCCTCTACCATTTCGCCTCCATCGAAATGCGACCGCCGCGGCCGGGATCGAACCCGCGACCTTCGGGTCAGCAGCCGAGCACCGTAGCCACTGTTCCACCGAGGCGGACCAGCTACATTTCTGCCACGCCATTTTTGTTTTGTATCACGGGATCAGTACTTATCACTCTTCGCGTGATGCACATATTTTGCCTAATTTCTGTAATTAAATTGTGATTAGTTGCACTTTTCTTGTCTAACATACTTGAAGTGTCTTCTTCAACAGCTCTTCTTAAGGCAAATACAAAACAATATGTTTAGGATCAAAATCTAAAAATATTTCCAAAAAGGTGGCGACATACCTTAAGCGGTTGTTTAGACTCGTTCGATTAAAAAACTCACATGGTCCCTGATGCAATTCCATTACGATGACTGGAAGGAGAAAACCATCTTCTTCTTTTTGTCAGGCAATGTATTGATTCTTCCACGCCGCCCTCCAAACGCTTCCTATACCTAACGCGGTCTTGTACTGCCTCCGTGATTGGCCCACCGATCACGGAGGCTGTGCAAAGCGACCATGTCGTGTGACTGCGTCACCATGTGACGTCATGTTATGTGGCATCATGGTGACATCATAATGACGTCATCAATTTTGGCGATCTGTGACGTTATTACGTCATTGGAGACGTCATAACGTGATGATTTTTTTGCGTCACTCGTGTTGACGCCACCGATGTGGCACGCTGACGGTCAATCTTCCCCTTTGATGACGCATCTAAGGCATTTGCCTTCGTAAGCTACACGACGTTTGCTGGTGGATGTACATACGGAGCGATTGAGTCAAATGCTGCGGCTGATGTGTGCTGCATTTATGTTGGCAGTAACATTCTTTCAATCAAGCTTGCGTTCTACCGACGCAAGCACTACGTGCCCACATTTATTTGTGCCACTCTCAATCTCAAGTTGGTCCTCTTCGAACCGATGTATTTTCTTGGAGCCTCATTCATTTATGTGGGAAAGATACTGCGCGGTTTGCGTTGGACACGACACTGCTGCCAAAATTGCTGGGCAACTCGCCAAACAATTCTACGTAATGAAAATTTTAAATTTTACTTTTTACACGTTGTTGTGACATTGCTTTGCAGCCACAGGTTGCTGCAATAACTTCTCTTTCTGTCACAGCCATTTCAAGTTGATGTAGGTCCTTTTTCACTGCAGCCGACATTTGCAGAACAGGTTCGGCGCACGTTATATTTTCTTCCCTTTCCTTGACGTTGCATGCTACTATATGCTTGGCCTCGTGGACCGAAATTGCTTTTGCAATTTTCTGATAGCATCCGCGCAACAATACTCCTTTGTGTTCTCACAAAGTCTCACACTTTTGGCACCACGAGCGCGGTGCCAAGTGGCGAAAGGGAAGCCGTCAGTACGAACATGCAGATGGTCATACATGCAGGCCGAAGCACCGTCGGTCGCCGCGAACCCGTGTGATCGCTGACCTGAGGCTTCTTTCTGTTATGCTTCATTTGATTATACAGGCAGTCTACTCTAATAAGACATTTCACATAGTTTGCACTAGAGGAAGAGGCAAACAGTGCAGAGTTTTCAGATGTTTATTTAGAGGTACCTTTAGCGATGTGGAACAAGTTAACAAAAAAAAAAATATATATATACAATATAGAAGTCGCATACATGAAGTTCCATATTCCTTCTGTACTTAAAAGACTTGAAAAAAAAAAGTATACAGAATATTGTCGTGCCAATTAACATTTCAAGAAAAACTTCGCTCTTTTAACAAAACCTAGCTTGGAGCGGGTGTCGCTTGGGTGAGTCGGTGTTTATAATACTTAGACGAGAGTAATATCTCGAGTCGGTGAATCATAACTCACACTTCTCATACTTCGTAAGCGTTAGTGCTCTTTTGACAAGGTGCTGCTGCGGTAACTGCAGGGTGTTCTGTACGACCTATAAGCCTAGTGGCCTGTCTTTTGCTTAGACATTAGCAAACACAAGATCAGTTGGTGAATGACTTAGTGAGGCTAATGCGATGCCAACCACTTTGTTGCAGTTCCAAGTGAGATAAGGATTGCAGTCCTACATTTGAAGCTGCTTGTATTCTGACATCATGAAGCCCACGTAATCGAACCAATCATTAGAAAAAAAAACAACTGAAAGCTAAACTACTGTGTGTAATGAAGATGCCATTACTTGCGCTTTTGAGCGTCTATCTCTACCGCTGGCCATTGTACAATTATGCAGCGTTCGGTGCAGTAGTTCATTGTGTGATTCAGCAAAATAAATTATGTACAATCTCTTAAGTATTGAAGAGAGTAAGCTGACTGAATACGGCGCTGGCATGAAACTGGATATCAAGCTCCCAGGCCAGATTTCCAGTGTTATTTGGTTTTCGGAAATGTTTGTGACGTACAGCTATATTACAACTTTTGCTTCGCTCTCAGTTACGATTGGTTTGCGTTTGATATCTTATCAGTTTTCTTTGATATCTTATCAGTTGCTCTTGACTGCGAACGACCTAATGAATTGGAAATTGAGCTCCTGCCTCAAATTCTTGGACGAACTTCACGCACTCTTGTTTGCGTAAATGATGGATATGCAGCATCTGAAATTATTCGACTTCTAGCTTTGCGTCACACATGGTACGTTACGCGCATTTTGCGTGTGTTGATTTGATCGTTCCAAATATCACGGTTTGTTACCGTGCCAGCATAAGGTGTAACATTTCTATGTTGCGATCTGCGGACTTTGGAGCGTTTGTGTTGTTCGCTTCACGGTTAGTGAGGATGAAGCAAACCACGAAATCTTCAAAGGAAGGAAATTTGCGTACGGATAACGTGTGCCACGAAATTATCCACATAGATGTTCAATGAATTGGGTTCTAACACGGTGTTCGTTAGATGGTGTTCCTTTTTTTTCTTTTTTTTTTCGTTGTGGTGTTCCTTTTTTCTTCTTTTTTTTTCGTTCGACATTTTCTTAGGCTTTAATCTTCGAGGTCGCTTTCCAAGTCATCTGGACGAGCACATCAGGATGCACGGAAGCGGAGGTATGGCCCTTTCACTGTTCAGCTTCCGGTTCCCTGTTTCGTTCCCCGCCTTCCAGCCAGTAGGTGGTCATGAGGCCCTTTCCCTGCGAAACGGAGAAAAATGTACAAGAACGTGATATATTGGTAGGTTAAAGGGGCCCTGCGACACTTTTTCAGCATGGTCAGGAAAACGCTGCTGATAGGTAGTCGAGGCTCCTCAGAACACGCGAGCCAAACATCGTAGCGCAGCACGTGGCCTGGAATTTACAATTAGCGCTCAAAAGTTAGCTAGAAATCGTTCGCTCTTCCCTCGACAAATGATGTCATAAACCCAAATGTTCACGCCATAAACCCAAAGTCCACGGCCATTGGCTGATTTGAGCAATCGTGAGCTGCATAGTTACCGCGACCGCCGCGGGATGCCGCCACGTGCCCGCGCTCGCGGTCACAATGAAAGTCGTACGTTCGAAGAAAACAAATAAGAAAAGTAAGTGCGCAAGGTCATGACGCGCGCTGATGAACGGGCGCATCATATTGCCTCTTCGTGACCCCCCCCCCCCCCCGCGTAGCTTTAAGCGCGATCGCTAGTACGAAAGGAGACAGCGCATGAAGCGTGCGACAAATCCCTGTAACTCCGTACGTACTTGAGGGATTCTAAACTTTTTTTTACAGCAGTCGATTCGGGATGCAATAAGCTATTTTAAGGAAGCTGTTCGATGATTACTCCGAAAAGCATTGCCGGGCCCCTGTGAGTTCTAAAGCAGGAGGGCCCGTTTTCTAAAGAGAACTCTTAAACACATCACAATCCTATTTCGCTGTTCTTGCTGCTAAAACGACATTATCTTACGTGTAGTGTCAATTAACAGAGATTATTCGTATAAGAATTGTTTTCTCGTGCTCATATAATTGCCCACGAGAGTCAGCACGTGAGCGAGTGAGTGAGTGCAACTTTATTATTAGATGGCGGTGCATACGCGGAGGCTGGCCCGTGCCACCCGGCTACCCCCCACGTGGGGATTGGCAGGTTTAGCCTAATGGCGCTGTCGTGGGCGCACTGGACGACCAAAAAAATGTTTCTGAAGGTTTGTGCTGCTCAGAGGCGAATCCCAATCGGCCTTGGTTTAAGTCGGGCCGAACGACCCGCACTCCCCAAAGCATGTGTGCTAATGTAGTGGCCGGCCCGCAAGCGGTGCCAACAACGTGCGCTTATTGCAAACGCTTCCCTTCAAGTTTGTCTTTCCAGAGGATTTCCTCACACAGGCTAAAATTCAATTGAAATTAATAATACCGGTAAAATACTATCTGGTGAACGGTTGCTGGAAGCAGGCAATATATGGACTTACAGTGGGTTCGCTTCAGGTATTCATTTGCAAAATAATGAAAGACGCTGACACTAAAAACACACGCACACGCACACGCACGCACACGCACGCACACGCACACGCACACACACACACACACGCACAAACGCACACACGCACACGCACACACACACACGCACACGCACACACACACGCACACATACACGCACACACACACTCACACGCACACACACACACACACACACACGCACACACACACACACACACACACACACACACACACACACACACACACACACACACACACACACACACGCACGCACACACACACACGCACACGCGCGCAAAAGAAAGCGCCGACGAAGGTGCGTTTCCGCTTCCAATTGTTCTTGCCCAAACAGAAGAGATTCCGTCGCGTCCCACTGTTGCATAATAGCGATATTTCAAGCCTTATTGTTGAATGGGTGGGGTATCTTGGCGTAGTCTATGCGAAGATCCTATCATTTTCACCTTTCGTAAAATAGTTATGAAACACTGAGGCGCTTTGTTGCAAATCTCGGACACAAAAACCGACACCGCAATTAATTTTGTCAGAAGGGCTAAGCTATAATGATGCTAAAGACGCGACAAATGTGGTGAATCATATTTTCGGAGAACAGAATTATAATTAGCACTCGAACAAGTGTAGAGCAAGTTCGCATGTTGTTGCCAGCGCTGCGTGTACCCGTTTGAAAGTGGCAATAATAACAGATAGCTTCTGTTATGTTTATTAGCGCCTCTGGAGGCATTTTGTTTACGCTGATTCATCCGTCATTTAACCTTTTGTAACTATTGCAGTGAAATAACCAAATTATATATCGTTACACTCCAGCGGCGGTTTCTTTTATTGGAAGTATTAGTGAAACAAGAAATATTACAAGTTCTGAAAAACTAAGCGCTGAGGGAGAGAGAGAAAGAGGTAAAAGAGTAAACGAAAAAAGAAAGGGGGTAATCTGAAAGGTTATACGGTCGCACCTGTGCATAGGTAGTTGAACGAACCCCCACGCTTAATACGCCTATTGCCCAAAGGGGCGTAATGACGACTATTCGTCTCGCAAACGTCCACACAAACAGTACAGGAGGAACCAGACTGCTTCTAATCTCACCTTCACTTGCACCTCGCCTCTTAGCGTGAGTTCGAAGTTTCCAAATTTATCGAGCAGTTCCTTGGCCTTGGAGCTGACGTGAATCTTGAGCGCTGTTGAGGGAAGAGAAGAGGTAGAAGGAGGTAGCCTATGAGCAGCTAGCCGATACAGCGAATGCCACTTTTCCGCTCTGTCTAGCAAATCAGGGAGCTGCTCTTTTGCAGCGATGCGCTCTCAGAATCAGAATCAGAATAAGAAATTTTATTATTTCCATAAAATCAAGTTATTGCATCTCAGTATACAGAAGGAGGTCCCGGAGTCGGAGACTGAATTGGGACCTCCTGTACATGGTAAACATGAAGAAAAAATTAGACTTTAGTATCGACAGGAAGAAAGAAAAATGGCAATAAATATTTTAAGAGCAGTGGCCATGTACATTTCAAAGAAATAATATAAGAAACAAGAAAACATGATACACTTGAAAGAGAAGAAAAGGTTTGCACAATATACTATATTAAAATTCCAAAAGTATACTTTAGGGGCTGCGTAAAAGAAATATTATGTGGTGTTATATTGATTAATAAGGAACTTTTTTAAATTCTTTGACAAATGAGCTTAGAGTCATTGATGTTAAGACAGATGGCAGTGAATTCCATATATAAAATGCACTAAAATGAGCGTTTTGTTTACCGTAGTTAGTTCTGCTTGATTGATTCTATGTTACAGTGTTATCAACAACTGCTCACGGCCCTATTAATGCTATTAATAAAGAGGGCAGACCGTCACGCTGACTGCTGTCGTAGCTTGGACAGCCTGAAAAAGCATGAGCGTCGGTAAAAGTGTGGCTACAAAACAGAAGCACGTGAAAGGCCCCGGATGTAGGAGACGTTCATTGTCAGCTGAGGATACAAAATGCGACGTAACGCACGGACGACCGCGAAAAAGGAATGTGTGCGACTTCAAGCTATCTTAGACTCCAACTTCTAACAAAGACACCCACCGTTGTCATCAATATACTACATTATAGTTGCGGTAGAAAGGCGCATTCACTTGGAGGTCGTACAGCACTTATACCAAGAGTGCAGGGTCTCTGGCATCTGGCTTTGGCTAAGAGTCACGCCCAGGCATCCTATGATTGATGAGGCTCAATTTTCCCGCACAACGTCATCAGTGGCCCGCAGGGTACCGCCCTCTGTTCCTGTATGTGTTCCTGTATTGTGCGGCATTTAGCAAACTTTGGTTTTTCGAGACCGTGTGATTCTTGTCGAGAGTTTTTGGATCGGAGTGGCCACAACTCAAGAGAACGGGGCATTCATGAGCATCGCCTGTCGAAAAAGTGAGCGAGACATTTGGACAGGACATTGGCGATCACGCATACCTGTATTGTTTGACTGCATATTTCTCCCCGTTTCAAGGTCTTACAGATTATATTCACTGCGGCTCAATGGGAAGTGACATACACAGTTGTAACATTACGTATTCAGATTCATCGTATTGATATGAAAAATGGGTCACATTTACTGGATTTTGTTTATTCCTCACAGTTTAATATCCCATCTACACTACGCGAAGTAGAAAATGAAAATTGGCCGTAAATGTTTAAATCCCTTGATACGCCTCATAACAGACCCTCGAACCAATTTCACTTGCCTGACATTTTTAATTCGTTTTTATTAAAGCTGAGAGAGTTTAGCCTGTCCGATAAAATGTAACGTAATGTCCGTTCTTAGTGTTGGATAAATCCAACTCTCGCAGTTCTTACTTGCTCGAAAGGAAGCTTTTTCAGGCACGTTGGCAACTTGCATCGAATTCCTGGTGTTCTTGCAGACTTTCAGTCAGACCAATAAGTGTAGTGTACCTAAGCAGGCTGGAAATGTTTGCTATGTTTCAAACCTTAAGTGGCTGAGACGTGTAGGAGTCAATTGAGAGAATATTGATGGCGCGTAAAGTACTTCGCTTTTCCAAAAACTACTTTTTTTTTTTGCCGTTGCCTAAGTAGTAGTAGCGCGAACAGAGGTCAAATACAGTAAAAGCTCGTTAATTCGAACTCGGTTAATTCGAACCTGCAGTTAATTCGAACTGACGCCCTGGTCCTGGCACAGCCCTGTATAGTTTTAGGGGGGAAAACTTCCAATAATTAGAACGCGTCGGTATCCACAACGGTTAATTCGAACTGGGTGCACCTGAGTTTCGTTGCTTCTCGCAGAAGTTGGCACCGAGTGATCGCAATGTGTTGGCAAAAGCAAACCAACCCAAATTTACTATAGATGCAAAACAACGAAACAGCAGCATTTCTCAGCAGATGATAATTCCGGACGCTGCGCTGGAACTCTTGCGCAAGCTGCAAACGATTCTCATGTAGTCGCGACAGAAGAAACGCAAGCAAATGCATATTACTGACTACTTTTAATTTTGATTGCGTTAACTCTATCATGTGAATAAACGTGTTTTGGAGCATAAATAACGTCATATATTTCACATTAAGGCTCACATGAATGCACGTCGGGGCTTGTTTCTGGCGTGTCAATTAATTCTGTTCGCCATGAACTTAATTTACGAAATCACCTGCCACAAACGTGTAGCTACGCCTAGTTTGCGATAACGTGTCTATACTGTTTCATGCATCAGGTGCAACGCTGTGGAAGCTAGCGAGACTTCTTGCAGTACATGCGCTCGCACCAAGAAATAGTTCAATGATTTTGCTATTTGTAATGTGTGTCTTTCGCTTTTCTTTTGAGAGTGAGTAATAAATTTAGATCATTTGTACTTGAGAAAAAAAAGAAACCCCATTATTTATAAGGTTGTCAATAGGTTTTTCAGGATCGCTGAGCGCCCCTGTTTTTTGGTATCGTGGCCTCCGCGATTAGTTCCGTCAGCGCGCAGCTGGAGCCCATCGTGGAGGCCAGTTTGAGACGCGCGGAGTTATACATTTTGCTGACCGAACTTTTTGTATAGCTTCCACAGCGTTGCACCTGATGTATGAAACGGAGTATAGAGGTGGCTTTCTTGGGTTCTGCCCGCGCAGTGTGGTTCGATGTCCGTTCATTCTAGCACCCGCCCGCTAATTCGAACTCCGCTTAATTCGAAAAATTTTATAGTCCCTTTCGAGGTCGAATTAACGAGCTTTCACTGTAGTGCGTTCTTCAGTATTGCAATTTGTTCGCATTGTAGCAGACGTTGGCATCATCTTAACACACACAGAACCTATAGAGATTTATGCAGTTTACAGTTTATGCCTTCAGTGTCGAAATTTCAAAGCATATCGTCATGAAAATCACACCAAGTGTTTTGGAGGAGGACGAAGCACTTTTCTCATTGTTCAGTAGTAATGAAACGGCCCTATTGCAGGCTGAAATGCTTCTGGCGAGAAAAAAACAGCGATTGTCTTAGCGGACATAATTTGTGAACAGTTTTTATCGATAGTTAGTCTAATTTCACTAAGAAAAGCTAGATTTTTCACGAGGGCTCTGGGTATTAATAAAGAAAAGCCTTGTGCAGACCGCATAGGTTATGTTGTCAAGAGTAGTGAAATCATTATTGTATAAATATATATAAAATATTAGGGGGTCGAAAATGCTTTCGGGGTGTTTAATGTTTCTAGTTGATGGCAATTCTCTTTGTATACAATTTTGCTGCGGCCCATTTCACACGGACAATTTTTAAGCAGGTCTATCGGTATTTCTCAGATTCTGTTACACACTAATTTCCCTAATGTGCTGTGATTCACTATCCCGAATGCCTTCAAGAAATTCACACATAGCCTCAGTGTGAGAATTGCTTCAATCTTATTCAGTGCCGATTTTTTCTGACATAGATGGACGGCGTCTGTAGATTGACCTGGATCGTATGGCGATATTGTAGGGATAACCTGTCCGTATAATCCGGACAGGTTACGTAAAAAGTACCCGGATAATCTTTTACTAAATTATATTTTCCGGATGCTTAAAAAATGCTGCAGGTCTTATATGAATCGGTGCTTTCCTAAGATATCTTCATTTCCACTTTGTAATAAAA
Source organism: Rhipicephalus appendiculatus (assembly GCA_030522465.1). Classification (NCBI taxonomy): domain Eukaryota; kingdom Metazoa; phylum Arthropoda; class Arachnida; order Ixodida; family Ixodidae; genus Rhipicephalus; species Rhipicephalus appendiculatus. The sequence continues at coordinate 18,910 of JALIZH010015038.1, forward strand.
CCTCCACCTTTGCCTTTTTGGACGATGTGGTTTTAACGCTTGTTTCTGGAACAGATATGTGCTAGGGAATGGGGGGCTCGTGATATCTGGAACAGCGAGTGTATTTTAACTTGAGTAAAGCGTTGAATAAACACCGTTGTTCGTTCGGCGGATGAATAAAGTATTTCTTCATCCGCCAGAAGAAACCTTCATAATCATCATCATCACAAATATCATCATTACGAAGACACAAAAAAGCATTTGTGCAGCTAGGGATAAGTGTCGATACTAAAGAAGCGCACACGCAGGAATGAGACGACTTTTGTGTACCATATTTAATATCTGTTTTACACTGATACATTATGACATAATGCAAAATTTACAGCACATTCATTCCTGCAGTAGAGTGGACAATGATGCTTACGATGTAACAGCTCTTGACTTAATTTTGTTTCGCCGCTGCACTTGAGCATTAGAACGAAAGAAAGAAATCTGTGTGCCACTCTGGTCACATAACGACTTTTAGGGCTCGTTGAGGTTCCCAGTCGTCTTTTGTCAGATTGTGCAGAAATCGTCGTGGCACGTCGTGGTGATTCTGCAAAAAATGCGTGCCAAACTTACGTTCACCGGTGGTTTCCATGCGCGAGGCCGTGTTGACCGTGTCGCCGAACAGGCAGTACTTCGGCATCTTTAGGCCCACTACACCGGCGACGCATGGACCTACCCAGAAATGAAGAAAAAAGATAAACGATTATGCATGTATGAGCGCCCTCGAAGAAAAAAAGTCACAGTTTCGCCACTAGGGCGGAGCAATGAATGCGATAGCAAGAAATTAGTTTGTCACACGACAAGCAGCTCGATACTTGCAACGCGCCGCCGCTGCACAAAGAAGGACGCTCGAAAAAGACGCATATGTGTACACAGGACAAGTCTGAACTAACAACTGTCGCAGTTGGTACATGTTTGTATTTGAGCAACGCGCTGCGAGTGTCCACAATGCAGAAGCCGACGCTGTTGTTGTTGTGGCCTCTGACATGGCTCATACCCACTCAAGGGGGATTGGCCAAGGATTGATTATATGATTATATGACGTTTCGACGCTGTTTGATACTTCTTTTTCTTTTAAACTGCGGCACGTGGAATGATCCCTCTGCGTCTCCTGCCACGCGGTGGCGTCTGACGCCAAGTTTGCCTCGGTGTTCTTTTTTTAAATGCGAAGCATTTCTTAGCGAACTTTTGGCGAATTTGAGCGTATCTATCTATCTATCTATCTATCTATCTATCTATCTATCTATCTATCTATCTATCTATCTATCTATCTATCTATCTATCTATCTATCTATCTATCTATCTATCTATCTATCTATCTATCTATCTATCTATCTATCTATCTATCTATCTATCTATCTAGCCGCCTACGACATTGTGCTCTCCTGGCCGTATCGCTAATGGGATTTATACCAAATTTGGTATGGCATAACACGACTGTATGACGAACATAAATGGCTGGTCATGTCATGAAAATCATGACTAACTTGTCATGAAAAGTATTAGATGTGAAGCATCTTATGGCGAAGCTTAATCCGGTGGTGGTGGTGGTGGTGTGCCGCGTGCTCCCACCCTTACTGCGCATGCGCAAACCCTTTAAAAAATAAAAATAAAAAACCTCTCACCCTCTCTCTCTCCTCTAGGCATCCCTCCCCGCGGCAACCACACACTCACTGCGCATGCGCCTCCCCTCCTCTCCCCCCCTTACACTCCCCCCTCTCTCTCCTCTAGGCATCCCTGCCCACGGCGCTCACCTCCCCACTGCGCATGCGTGTCGCCCCCCTCTCTCTCCTCTCCTACGCTCCCCCCTCTCGCCTCGCGACACCGACGCAGGCAGCGTCTGCTAGCGAGTTTCTTGGTTGAAAAATCCGACTGCTCGCGCTGCACAACCGTTCACTGGCCACCCCGTATATATGGCAATGGATCTTGACCTCCAAGGTGGTGCCGGTGGGAGATTTCTCCTGTGCGTTGTTGAACAATAAAAATTCGCAGCGTGCGCGTTAACTAAAAGCGGAGTGCGGGTCTCTGTGTCCAGTCGGAGTCTTCTGTCTCCCATTGCCCATGTTCCAGCAGGAAACACTGCTCCATCACTGCCTGCTTTGCGCCTCCCCAGTTTTCTCTCCTGCGCAACGCTGCGATGAGCGCCAGCGTCAACGCCACCGCCAGTGTAAGCGTTAGCGCCCGCTGCTTCACATCTACACATGGTTCCCTTTAGCGGGAGATGGTGTAATTTTTATTTACATGCCACGCTCATGGCGCGCTCGCGGCCGTTTCGTTAGCTTGATATACACCAAATTTGGGATTGAGTGACGTGTCTGTATGACGAACATAAATGACAAGTGGTAATATGCAAATAATGACGTGCATGTCATGTGCGACATGACTTGCATGCCACGCTCATGGCGCGCTCGCGGCTGTTTCGTTAGCTTGATATTCACCAAATTTGGTATTGAGTGACATGACTGTATGGCGAACATAAATGACAAAAAAGGTAATATGGAAATCATGACTTGTCATGTGCGACATGACTTGCATCCCTATTGCAAAAACCAGCGCCCCCAGCGTGATACCAGTACGTTTTCTGGCGCTGGATCGCACTGGGAACACTGGTACACGCTGGGATTCACTGGCACTTCGGTGAGCGCACTGGGACAGAGCTGGGTCGCACTGGTAGGGGCGTTGGCTTGGCCGCTGTGACGCTGGCGCGTACTGGGAAGCGCTGGAAACGCTGGAATTTTTCACTGGAGTGCGCTGGTGCACACTGGAGCCTGCACTGTTTCTTCCAGTGCGGCATGCAAGTTTCTGTAGTGTATGCGGCGGAATGTTTCGGTATCTTTGAATATAGAATGTTTGATTCGATGGTACCAATGGATGCTACGCTAACAGGCAGGCCCGTAGTCAAAATTTTTCTTCGGGGGGGAAGGGGGGGGGAAGGGGGAGGGGCACTTGTTGAAAGCCTTGAAAAACACCAATTTTTATTATTTTTCCTCGGTAAACACCCTCTTCCATCCGAATTTCGAGGGGGAGGCCCGGGCCCCTAGCCCCCCCCCCCCCCCCCCCCGGCCAAGGGCCAGCTAACAGGTCCCAAACATTTTCACAACTTCTAGCTTGGCAGAGAAAGAGAATGATAAGCGCAAGACATTATGTGGTATATGCGAAATCACCGTCATTTTTATTTTTCCCTTTGGAAAGCAGAAAAAAATTGCGTTAATAACACAAAGGAGCCAACGCTGATTATTTTGCTTGTTAGCTGGCTTTTTTTTCTTATTCACGCAGATTCAATAACGGCGTTAATTCTTGCGGAGAACGTACGTAGTAGCGATGAATGCACTTTTTGTGCATGCGCCGCGCATATACCAGTCTGGCATCAGGGATGGGTTGTTGTAATGATTACATTTTGCAGTGTTTATAAGTCTGGAGGCGCCGGTCCTACCAGAAATAGCAAATCGTTACATCGCCGCACAGTTGGCGAGAAGTAATTGAGCTCTGGCTTCGCAACCCCACCCAACGGAGGCCAGAAAAACAGCCGCCGTTCGATATCAGCACACCGGAAACGCATCTCTCTGGCACTGTTTGCCCTTCCACTTACTTCAGCGGAACTTTAGTTAACCATTAGAAAGGTTCCGAAGCTTGAATGCAGAAACTTCAACCATCGTACCAGCTCAGCTGCGCCGAGACCGGTCCTACCCAGCGAGACTCCCAGCGAGCGTTAGGCCTAGTGTGCCGGCCGTGTCCGTCTACATGTTACCGGCGCTTCGCGCTTTAAGTACACGCAATTCTAAAGCGTAAGGATGACTGTAAAGTAAAGTTTGGACATTCGTTAACCTAAATCAACCATTTTTCCTTGTGTACGGTGTCTGCACAAGGAGCGATGACCATCGAAGCGACGCGCTTTTAGCAACGCACACAAGCTGAAACCGAAAGCTGCCGGCCGCGCTACCGCTACTTCTCGTGACTCTTATGTAAGAACGCATAATTGTCACTCGGTAATTTGGTACGCCTTAGTGAACTAACATAGTGACATATTCCTTCAGCGCATTGTATTTGTATTTATTTGAGCGGTTTCTTAGTTATAGGTATCGATATAACTGCAAATCTGTACATTGGCACGCCCGCTGTACTGGCGTATCATCGCTTGCGCGATAACACTACTCAATACTCAATCATGTACGCACCTGTTTATCGAACTAGTCATCATAAAACCTCTGCAAATGTTGACCAGTAGCAAGAGCGAGAAACGGCTATTAAAAAAAATCGGCAGTAACAGCCAGCAAACAGTGCCGGCTCTAGGTGTATTTCATATTTTTCATAGTTAACATGTGAATTCTTAAAGAAACTTAGCGCTCTTGCCATTATAGGCATGTCATCCGGTACCGGCCGCCGTTCGTTTGTGTCTAATAAAGACGCAGTTGTTATTTGGAAAGGAAGATCGCGTCTATCGTGACTGTGCGACATGTAAACATGAAGCCGAGCCGTGTGTTTGTTGGTTAAATAGTTGTTTTACGCACAGCTAAGCATGTTCTGACGTGGCGTAGCGGGTAGAACATTCAGTTCGGTATCAGGAGGTGGCAAGTTCGAATCCTCCTGACAGGTACATTTTTTTTTTCATATGGCTTTTTTTTTGTTTTTTTTATTGCGTTAATGCGTTGTATATCACTTCTTTCATAATATATTTATTTATGGCACATAGGCACCGCTATTTCAACGCTGTAGAGCCGTATTGCGCGGGAGTACCAGCGCCTCCCAGTAAAATGCCGCTCCAGCGTCCCAGTATCCAGCGCAATACTGGGCCCATAATCCGGCATGGCACTGGACGCTGGTACCCAGCGGCGCTGGATTTTGCGATAGGGATGCCACGCTCATGGCGCGCTCGCGGCCGTTTCGTTAGCTTGATATACACCAAATTTGGTATTGAACGACATGACTGTATGACGAACATAAATGACAAGTGGTAATATGGAAATCATGACATGTCATGAGCGACATGACTTGCATTCCACGCTCATGGCGCGCTCGCGGCCGTTTCGTTAGCTTGAAATACACCAAATTTGGTATTGAACGACATGACTGTATGAAGAACATAAATGACAAGTGGTAATATGGAAATCATGACATGTCATGAGCGACATGACTTGCATTCCACGCTCATGGCGCGCTCGCGGCCGTTTCGTTAGCTTGATATACACCAAATTTGGGATTGAGTGACATGACTGTAGAACGAACATAAGTGGCAGGTGGCAACATGAAAATCTTGGCATGCATGTCATCTACAACGCCATTTACATGCCACGCTCGTGGTGCGCTTGCGTCCAGTTCGCTAGCTTGATATACACCAAAATTGGTATTGCGCGACGTGACTGTATGGCGAACATAAATGACAGGTCCTAACATGTAAAACATGACATGCAAATAATGTAAAGTACGATTTGCTCCTTCCTGGCTGCTTCGCATTACATCGATGCCCACAGTGCGTGGGATCTGCCGACTTTGTCCTTCTCCATCATGAGTGGTACAGAAGGGAGCCACTTTTTCGTGCGCATCTCAAGGGCAGTTTTCAATTTGAAAGAAACTGTAAAAGCGGTGCGTGATAGAAAACACGCTCAATGCTGTTCCGAGATCTGCGTACCGCGAGCGGCGAATGGTGCACATGGATAGCTCGCCGTTATATCCCTGGCACGAGCCTGGCGTGAGGCTGTGATGGCTAGCGCAGCAGGCTGTGTATCGAGGGGTCGCTGGTTCGAATCCTCGGTCAGGTGGTTTGCAATTTTTTTCTACTGATTTATTTTTCTTTATGCCTTTTCTATATATACATATACATATCCGAGACATGACGGCGTCGACAGACGGCGACGGCGAAAATCAGCCGAGAGTGTCCATATAATTGCTATCGCAATAAAAAAAAGAAAGAAAAAGTCAGTTTCGATGCATGGGCGAAGCAATGAATGCGATAGCAACATATTGAAATGTCACGCGAAGAACGGCAAGCAGATAGAAACGTGCAGTGCGCTGCTCAAGAACAAAGGACGCACGAAAAGAACACAAAGGGTGAGCGCGAACTAACGTTCACAGCTCGACACTTAAGCGCTGTTCAAGCGCAAAGGACACACGAAACGTATGTGCAGGTATACAAAAGGACGAGCGCGAACTAACAAGTGTCACAGTTGCTACTTTTCTGTGATTGAACAGCACGCTCCTTTCGCAAACGGGGCCTATGCAGCCAGCGAAGTGACCTTTGTGTGCTATGTAACCTAAACGCAAACTTTCTGGCGAAAGCAGACGATGTACAAACTGGCCGCATCAGGAAATAAGCGCGCGCGCGCGCGCCCATGCGACTACGCCCCGTGGGGCAAAGTTCACGTTTGGCACGTTGACGACCGAACGCATCGCAACTAGCGGGGCGCCGAGCGCGCCCTTCGCGCCATCTCGCTTTTATTGCATAGAACACGCTGACATTGATATATCCCCGAGATCAGCGTACCGCCGGCGGTAAATGGTGTATAGATCAATAGCCTGCCGTTAGTATGCTGGAGGATGTGCGCCTCTGTAGCCGAGGTGTTAACGCCGCGCGCTGCGGAGCCAGGGGTCGGCCGTTTGATTAGGCGCGTCGGAAAATATTCTCGCCTGCCATGACGAGCCCACATCCGGTCACTTAGGCTCTTCCCGAACCCTCGCCAGAGTTCAACAGGCGTACCACTGGCCCAAACTTTCTACGTACGTCAAGCGCTATGTAAAAAGCTGCCGGGAATGTCAACGCCGCAAATCTCCGCCACTGAAGCTTGCAGGCCTGCTTCAACCAATCACACCACCTAGGGCGCCATTCGATCAAATAGGCATGGATCTACTGGGGCCATTTCCACTGTCATCTGCCGGTAATAAGTGTGTAATGAAGAAGATGAGCGCCATTCTGAAATCTCTTGGCCGATCCCCCGGAGTGGGTATGAGCCGTACCAAAGGTAACAACAACAACAACAAGGCAGAGGGTACCTCTCTCGCGCAGAAAGACAACGACGTTCGGTGTTGGTGCATCGCGACACTTGCGCCTGCTCTGCTGTTCCTCCCTGACCTGCCCTGACGTTATTAAAGAAGTTCTACGCCGAAACGCCTTATTTTAACTGGTGGAGGTGCTGGGTACTCTACCGCCCTGGAACTTGGTAACCGAACCCTGCCTCCAGTTGATTTCATGGCCCCTGTCGACGAAGAGCAGCCGGACCCCCAGGCAGCAACAACCCCTCCAACTGTTTGCTCCGGCCTCCTTCGGCAGCGTGACCCTCCTCTCTTCAGTGGTACTGACGACAAGGACGCGGAAGACTGGCTTGACGAGTACGATCTGGTGAGCAAGCCCAACAAATGGGACGATGCGCACAAGCTCACCAACGTCATATTTTACTTAACTGACGTCGCCAAACTGTGGTTCCGTAACCACAGTACTGACCTTCCTACCTGGTCGACCTTCAAAGCAGCTTTCATTCAACTTTTCGGCCGTCCGGAACTTCGGAAGTTGCGTGCCGAACAGCGCCTGCGAGGTCGAGCTCAGCAAGCCGGTGAAAGCTACACCAGCTATATCGAGGATGTGGTCGCCCTTTGCAGGCGCATCAACCCATCAATGACAGAGGCGGAGACAATCAAGCATATCTTGAAAGGTGTCTCTGACGATGCCTTTCAGATGCTCATCGCTAAGAACCCGCAAACGGTAGCGGACGTCATACAGCTGTGCCAAAGCTATGACGAACTCTGGAAGCAACGGGACGCTACTCGTCGTGCCAGCGCGTCAGGTGCAACCATTGCCGCATTAACGCCTCCTGGCCTTGCGCAGGACCATGCTGCTTTGCTACGAGAGATTAAGCAGTTTGTGCGTGAAGAGGTTGCCCGTCAGCTCTCCATTTTGCCTTGTGTCTCTGATCCGGCCCCATCATCGCTGCCAACGTCAATACAACGTGTTGTTCAGGAGCAAGTCGCCGAGGTGCTCCCCGCAGCCATTGCGCCACCTGTGACTGCTCCGCTCACGTATGCTGAAGCACTGGTCACCCCTCGACGATTGCCCGCTGCCAACTCCTACGTCCCCGCGCGCCCGTTTGTCTCGTCGCCTCAGCCTGTATACCAAGCTACTCGTCCGCACTCCCGACCGGCACCACATTTTCAGAACCCATGGCGCACTCCAGACAACCGCCCCATATGCTACGCGTGCGGTTTCCCGGGCCACGTAGCACGGTTTTGCCGGCGACGTGAGTTTATGCAGCATGATGACATGAGGCCGTATGCTCATGACTTCGCACCACGACCTCAGCCTGCTTCATCTGGACCATATGTCGCTACTGAATCTTCTTCGCCTCGACGGAACTTCAACTCAAGCCGGTCGCAGTCACCGCGTCGCCGTTCTCCTTCTCCCATGATGCGACGTCTCCGGCTTGACCCAGAGGAAAACTAGGAGCCGCAGTTCCGGGAGGCAAGAACTGCGCAGCTTTCGAACTTTTCAAGGCCTTGTTTTTCACCATGTAATGTTATCGCTGTTTCCGTTGAGGGTGTATCCGTTTCAGCCCTTGTCGACACAGGAGCCGCAGTTTCTGTCATGTCTGAGAAGCTTTGCCGAAAACTCCGAAAAGTAACGACGCCTCTTCGCAACTTCGTCTTAAGCACTGCCAATGCACAACAAATTCGACCTTTCGCTGCGTGTACAGCACGGGCTATTATTGAAGATGTCCTTTATACAGTCGAATTTGTCATGCTTCCGCAAAGTTCCCACGATATCATACTAGGATGGGATTTCCTATGCACTCACCATGCTGTCATTGACTGTGCTCGCTCCGAAGTCGAGTTCTCGCCGCTGTGTGACTCTGCCTTAGTCGACTCGCCGTCCCTACCTGCGAAAGTGTTCGTCGCCGCTGACACCACGATATCCCCTTTTTCCTCTGCTTTAGTCCCGCTTTCCTGCGACGCCTCTATTGACTCACCTGTTCTTTTTACACCAGCTCAAAACGCCCTCCGCCGCAAGTGCTGCTTGATGCCCTTCGCCGTCCTCACCATTCAAGGCACTTCTAGTGCAATTTACGTTTCCAATCCGTTTCCCTGCCCTTCTGTCGTACTGAAGGGAGAGTGCCTTGGCAGCGTTGATGACCTCGACTCCTTTTCCGCAAGTGTCGTCGCCGATCAGCCGACTTCTCTCCAGATTAGCGCCATCGACTGTCCTGCTACAGCTTCGCTACCATCATTCACCGATGCACTCTCTAGATGCCTCGACAGCCACCTGACGTCCCAGCAGCGCTCTGACATCACCGCATTGCTTGAACGCTTTCGTGCCAGTTTCGATTACCAACAACCATCCTTGGGGCGTACTTCAACTGTAACTCATCACATCGACACTGGCCTCCATGCCCCTTTGCGTCAGCGCCCATATCGCGTGTCGGCAACTGAGCGTCACATCATCGCCGAACAAGTTGACGACATGCTTAAGCGTGGTGTTATTGAGCCCTCTAACAGTCCGTGGGCATCGCCGGTAGTTCTGGTCAAGAAGAAAGACGGCTCGATACGGTTTTGCGTTGACTATCGACGGCTGAACAACATCACACGAAAAGATGTCTACCCGTTACCTCGCATAGACGACGCCCTCGACTGCCTACAAGGAGCCGAGTTTTTCTCTTCATTAGATCTGCGCTCCGGTTACTGGCAGGTGCCAATGGCTGAGGCTGACGTCCCCAAAACAGCTTTTGTTACTCCCGATGGCTTGTATGAATTTAATGTCATGCCATTCGAGTTATGCAATGCGCCTGCCACGTTCGAACGCATGATGGACAACATCCTCCGCGGCCTGAAATGGCAGGCATGTCTATGCTACCTGGATGACATTGTAATATTTTCATGTGACTTTCCAACGCATCTTCAACGCTTGGAAGCAGTGCTCACTTGCCTCAAATCTGCGGGTCTACAGCTGAATTTGAAGAAGTGTTGCTTTGGCGCTCGAAAGCTCCTTATTTTGGGCCACGTCGTGTCCCGGGAGGGTGTTCTTCCTGATCCGACAAAACTTCGTGCGGTTGCCGAGTTCCCTAAACCGAGTACATTGAAAGAAGTTCGGAGTTTTCTCGGCCTTTGTTCGTATTTTCGCCGTTTCATCCGCAACTTCGCATCCATCATAGCACCTTTGACTGAACTCCTTCGCGGTAGCCGCGACCTCACGGGATGGTCATCAGCATGCGACGATGCTTTCATCACACTTCGCCGCCTCCTAACCACACCCCCAATACTGCGACATTTCGACCCACTCGCCCCGACTGAACTGCACACGGACGCTAGCGGTCGGTCTCGGTGCTACAGCGTAAACCTGGGTTTCACGAGTACGTCGTCTCTTACGCCAGCCGTGCGCTCGCCAAAGCCGAAACCAACTACTCCGTGACCGAAAAGGAATGCCTCGCCATCATATGGGCCATAGGCAAGTTTCGACCCTATCTCTATGGACGCCCATTTAGCGTGGTCACAGATCACCACGCATTATGCTGGCTTTCCTCCTTAAAAGATCCATCCGTCCGACTTGCCCGTTGGGCACTACGTCTCCAGGAGTACGACATTCGCGTCGTTTACCGATCTCGACGTAAACATTCTGATGCGGACGCACTGTCCCGTTCACCTCTTCCATCTGATAATTCATCCCCGCCTGCGTCCTTTTACGACGCGTCCTCGCTCTCTGTCAGTGACATGCCTCTGGAGCAAAAGAAAGACCCCTGGGTCGCTTCTCTTCTAGATTTGTTATGTAGGCCTCCGTCGCACCCCATCCCTAGAGAACTGCGGCGGCAAATACATCACTTTTGTAATCGAGATGGCTTGCTATATCGGCGAAATTACCTTTCTGAAGGGCGCAAGTGGCTCTTGGTTATTCCCCGACATCTTCGATCGGATATATGCGCCTCGCTTCACGTGGATCCACACTAGAGCTGTGCGCCGCCGCGCCGCGCCGCCGCCGCCGCCTATTTTTGCCCGCGCCGGTCGCGCCGCCGCCGATGTTTCGAGAGTGACCACGCCGCCGCCGCCGCCGCGCAATAATTGCGGCGCGCCGCCGTTACTCTTTTATTTTAACCTGAACGGGGAATCTGGACTTTAAATACATCACTTCGTCGGGAGTGCTTTTGTCGATTTGTCCATGTAATGGAGTCTCCTTTTCAGTCATCGCTGATTGGCGGGAGCTCGGCCCGCAACGCGCCCTCTTTTTCCGGATCTTCCTCTTCAACGTCATTTTGACGTCACGAAGCTATCCAAACTCTCGACTGAAATTAGAGGAACGGAATTCCACAAACCTATTTCTACCATAGAGGGGGAAAAATGGGAGAGAGTGTGCCTAGCATCTGTAAGTCAACCTCCTCTGAAGGCGCTACCTCTTCGGGCTCGTGTCACAATTTCCGCCATACCCTTGTTTCGCTTCCTTTTTCTTGATGAGCTCTTAAGAAAAAAAAATGAATATTCACGAGCGAGCGCGCCCAGCGTCCACAAACCAACCTCATCCGACGCCGCTCCCCCCCCCTCGTGCTCCATGCTCTGGTCACAGTTTCCAGCATGCTCCTGTTTCACTTTTTTAAATGCGAATGCATTTCTTCGTCGGGCTATGTCAGGCATCCGGCGTTGTCCGGCGTTGTCCGCGGAGGAGGAGGAGGATAGGTTGAGGAGGTGTGCGCGCCGGCAGGTGTTATCTCTCCGCTCTCACTCCCTCTCCTATAGCAACAGCTGCGGGCGCGCGCGCTTATCCTCGCCCCTAGCAACCGGAGCAGGTGGTGCGGGCGGAGTAGCGGAGAGTGAGTGGAGAGGAGGAGCGCGCTTTGATGTGTGAGGGCGCTCGCATCGCGGAAGCTCGGCGGAGCTCCCGCGTGTGTGGAGAGAGGGTAGGTGCAGTGCTTCGCCGCTCCTTCTCTCGCCGTTCGCTCTCTCTCCTCCCTGCGCCCCCTCTCCCGTCCGCTCGCTCGCACGTATATATAAGTGGAGTGAAGCGCGCGCGAAATGCATTCGCATTTCCTCACGATTCCCTTCGGGGAGGTGGGGGCATTTTTTTATAGTTGCGGAGTTATTGTCGATGTGTCCCCCTAGTAGACTGTGCATTTCAGCCGCAGCTGATTGGCAGGAGTTCGGCAACCAGCACGCCCCTTCTTTCCGGTTCTTCTTCCGCAACGTCATTTTCAATCACGAAGCTTTCACAACTCTCGACAATAATGAGAGGGACGGAATGTGCTTCAACGCAACGAACTCAGCGCACAGACATCCGCTTTTGGGCGTACATCTCGGAGGCCGTGCATAAATTCTGATCGCGTAAGCCATCGAATAACGTTAAATGCGGCCGCCCTTCTAACGCACCTGTGAAGATCGGTACGCATTCCCTGCATCGTTCTCAAACATCTGGGACACATTCATATGCAAGGTAAGGCTGGAAAAGTTCCTGTTTCTGTACATTTCGTCCACTTCTTTTTTACGCTGGGAATGTGCTGGCTGGTTCGGTGCTTCGACGTGGTCCAGAGCAAACATCACGGCTCACCGCTTTTTCGAGTAACTGAGTGCGCTGTGCCGAAATGGACTGTGAACTAGAGGTGTGCACGGGCTCCGGGTAGCCCGAAAGCCCGAGCCCTGGCCCGGCCCGCGGGCCGGGCTTGGGTATGCCGACGTCTTCCCATCTCGGGCCCGGGCCGGGCTCGGGCTACTCATCTCGGGCATCGGGTGGGCCGGGCCAGGTCTAAAGCCCGCATCAAACCGAAAATATAGACGTTGTGCCGGAATTGTTTTCTATAGCACTTAGTGATGAGCACACAAGATCACCTTTGTGATGATTCATCCATGCAATCATCCTCCTGTCCTGCATCAGAGATACTAGACTTCTGGAAGAACAAGGAGTCTAATTATTCGAAGCTTGCTATGCTTGCGAAAAAGATATTTGCGATTCCGGCTACCAGTGCGAGCAGCGAACGGAACTTCAGTTCGACGGGATATGTGATGCAGGAGCGCCGCACTTCCCTGAAGTCCGAATCACTACACAGCTTGTTATTTTTACACAACTTGTAATCTATATGTATACACACTAACATGTGTCGTTTGCATGTGTTTAACTTTTATATGTTGAATAAAATGCCCCATGATCAAAACGTGATATCTTGTCTCCGCAGCAAACTTTCATAGTGTCGGGCCGGACCGGGCCCGGGTCTGTGTTTTTGTACGTCGGGCCGGGCCGCACGGGCTCGAAGCCCTTTAGGGTCGGGCTCGGGCGGGCCTTCGACGCAGTCAGTGGGCCCGGGCCGGGCTCGGGCTTGAAAATTAGGCCCGTGCACAGCTCTACTGTGAACATCTTCTTCAGATCTTTCTCCCCTCCAGAAGTCTCAAGAGTATTGCCTGACCTCAACGCTGCGGCGTCGTCCGGCCTTTCAAGGCCACGGCCCAACTAGCTGGATAGCACATTCGGGCAGTTTGAACTTACTACACTTTGCATACATAAACAAAATAGATAAGTAATATATATGGATTGGTTAATGCACGTTTTTTCTTCCATTTTTATTCGAGTAGGTACTACACTTTGCATACATAAACAAAATAGATAAGTAATATATATGGATTGGTTAATGCACGTCTTTCTTTCATTTTTATTCGAGTAGGTCGATGAATAAATAGAGAAGTTAAGGGGAAAAAAATCCGGCTGATCCCACGCACAGTGGGAATCGATGTAATGCGAAGCTGCAAGCAAGGAGCAAATCATGCTTTGCATATTATGCATATCATGATTTACATGTTACGAACTGTGATTTGTGTTCCTCAGACAGTCACGTCGCACAATACCAATGTTGGTGTATATCAAGCTAGCGAACTGGACGCAAGCGCACCATGAGAGTGGCATGTAAATGGCGTTGTAGATGACATGCATGCCAAGATTTTCATGTTACCACCTGCCACTATGTTCGTTATAAAGTCACGTCCTGCAATACCAGTTTTGGTGTATATCAGGCTAGCGAAACGGCCGCGAGCGTGGCATGCAAGTCATGTCACTCATGACATGTCACGATTTCCGTATTATCACTTGTCATTTATGTTCGTCATACAGTCACGTTACGCAATACAAAAATTGGTGAATATCAAGCTAGCGAAACAGCCGCGAGCGTGCCATGAGCGTGGCATGCAAGTCATGCCACTCATGACATGTCATGATTTCCATATTACCACTTGTCATTTATGTTCGTCATACAGTCACGTCATGCCATACCAAATTTGGTGTATATCAAGCTAGCGAAACGTCCGTAAACGCACCATGAGCATGGCATGTAAATAATGATGTACATGACATGCACGTCATGATTTTCATATTACCACCTGTCATTTATGTTGGTCATGCAGAAGTGTCTCATCGTACCAATTTTCGTATATATCAAATTAAGAAAGCGGACACAGCAGCACTACGGTCATGGCGTGTAAATCATAGTTTTCATGACTAGTTAGTCTTGGTTTTCTTGATATGACCAGTCATTCGTGTTCGTCATACGGTCATGTTATGCCACACCAATTTTGGTATTAATCCCATGAACGATACGGCCAGGAGAGCACAAAGTCGCAGGCAGCTAGATAGATAGATAGATAGATAGATAGATAGATAGATAGATAGATAGATAGATAGATAGATAGATAGATAGATAGATAGATAGATAGATAGATAGATAGATAGATAGATTCAAAGTTGCCGAAGTTTACTAAGAAATGCTGCTTCGCATTTAAAAAACATATAATAGTTGATCGGTGAGCTTTTTGTTAGGTATTAATGTTAAAACGACACGACGTGAAAACACAGACAAAAGAGTGAAGTCAAGAGAGTAGCCAGTTATCCCTCACGTAGACCGCCACGCACAACTGACTGATAGGTATCGCCTCTTGCCTTGGAATGCGCAGCTAAGTATTTTAAGTGCGGAGCACTTTAGGGGTTTGGGCTGTTGTATGCTGTCATCATACGCGCTCATCGTATGCTGTCGTAGCTTCGCGAAACGCAGGTAAAACCACTTATTGCATAGATATCTGTAGGATATTGAGCGCGCGTTCGCGCCTATAGGAGAAGTCTTCTTCCTCTTGGTCTTCGAGCGCCTTGATAATATTAAGTGCAGAGCACGTTAGGGGCCCGGGCTGTCATATGTTGTCATATGCTGTCGTCGCTTGGCGTAATACAGGCAAAACCACGTATTAAAATAGGAAAAAAAGAGGAAGCAAGCAAAAATAGAAACAAAGAGAAAGAAAGGAGAAACTACGACGAAAAATAGAAAGAGCAAGAAAACGAAATAAATAAATAAATAGAGGGGAAGAAACCATTAGAAATAAAAAAAAAAGCCAGCCTGCTTCCACGGTTCTTGTATATTTTTTTATTGCGATAACAATTATATGGACACTCCGTGCAGGTTGTCATCGTCGCCGTGACGTTGAGAATCAAGTTCAAGTCATTAACTTTTGTACACACATCGTATGCTGTACCCGCTAGTAAAAGCTCGCGAGTGCTAGCGAGGAACACGGCTGAAGCATAAATTAAAGAAGCTGCCCATCTCCGTCCCGTGGAGGGCGCGTGCGATAACATCACTGCCGTCGATAACAGGCCTGCCGTCGATTGCTCCTCGGCCAGAAAGCAAGCGCCTTGTCTGCCTTTCGCTGGACCAAGGAGTATGAAGAGACGCTGGGGTAAAGGGGCTCCATGGCTCGAGCCGCAACTGTGAATTTTGACTATTAGGGCGCGGCCATGAGAGCATGGCGAGCGCGCTAACTCGGCAGGGATCAGCAAACGGCTCGTATACTCTTCTACGCGCTGTGATCTCACCGCTGCGAGCACTGATACGAGAAACTGCATGAAAACCACTTATTTCACGTGAACCGGCCGCATTCCCTAACATCAGCATTTTGCAGTTCGATGAGATTGGATGAAAATGAGTTAGCTACTAGCCTTAGTTCGTTATAACATTATCGCATTCATTGCTTCGCCCTTTCGGGGAAACGGGTTTCTTTTTTGTCTGTCAAAATTTTAGGGTCAAATTTCTCAACCGACGAACTCTTGAATCTCCCCCTCTCTCTCTCTCTCTCTCTCTCTCTCCCCCCCCCCCCCCGCGCGCCGCGCCGCCGCCGATCCGATGAACCCCGCGCCGTTGACGCGCCGCCGCCGGAGGTGCAAACACCGGCGCGCCGCCGCCGGCGATTTTAGGACCGGCGCACAGGTCTAATCCACACTGTGCACATGCGGGAGTACTGAAAACTTACACACGCCTGCGCCACCGCTACTATTGGCGTGGAATGTACCGCTTTGGTCGACGGACGCGAGCCCTCCTGCATGTTAGACGCCATTCTTCCGTACCGTCCCGACGCAACTGAGTCGACAACAATTTCCCAAGCAGGTAAATACGCGGAGGAGTGTCGCCAGCTCGCCCGATTCCTCACCACTTCCGATCAGCAACGCCGGAAACACCATCGCGACGGCTCGAAGGCTCCAATGTCTTATCTCCCTGGTTCGCTTGTGTGGCTCTGGGTCCCTTCCACCAGTCCTGGTCAGTCATCAAAACTTCTCTCGAAGTACCACGGCCCTTACCGCGTCGTCCAGCAATCACCACCCGTCAATTATATCATCGAGCCGCTTGCGCCGTCTCCTGATCAACGACGCCGTGGACGCGAGACGGTGCATCTAGACCGGCTCAAGCCTTACTACGACCCTACTGTTGTCTCCTGCCCCTAAGTCGCCAGAATGGCTCTTCTTCCGGAGGGGACATAAATGTAATGAAGAAGATGAGCGCCGTTCTGAAAGGCAGAGGGTACCTCTCTCGGGCAGAAAGACAACGACGTTCGGTGTTGGTGCATCGCGACACTTGCGCCTGCTCGGCTGTTCCTCCCTGACCTGCCTTGACGTTATTAAAGAAGTTCTACGCCGAAACGCCTTATTTTAAGTGGATAGTCGTGGCGACAGATTACCTCACGAGATACGCCGAAACAAGGGCCCTACAACGAGCTGCAGCTTCTGATGTTGCCCAGTTTTTCATCGACCAGATTGTTCTTCGCCATGGCGCCCCGTCTTGCGTGATCACTGATCGAGGAGCAGCTTTCACGGCTCAGCTCATTGACGATGTATTCAAGCTCAGCTACACGAGCCATCGCAAGACGACAGCGTATCACCCCCAGACTAACGGCTTGACGGAACGATTGAACAAAACCATGGCCGACATGTTATTCATGTATGTGGATGTTCAGCACAAGGCCTGGGATCAGGTCCTGCCCTACATAACATTTGCGTATAACACTGCCATTCAGGAAACGACGCGATTCACGCCGTTCCGTCTCGTCTACGGACGTGAGGTCCAGACCATGCTGGACGCTATGCTGCCACACGATTACGACGCTTTGCTTACACGTGACGGTCAGCAGCTTACTCAGTATGCCGAAGAAGCGCGACAGTTGGCACGCCTGCACATCACGCAACAACAAACTACAGATGCACGCCGCTATAATCTTCGCCGTCGACAAGTCGAATATCACCCAGGAGATCAAGTTAGGGTGTGGACTCCGGTTCGTCGCCAAGGGTTGTCCGAAAAGCTCATGAGTCGCTACTTTGGACCCTACAAAGTGGTGCGTCGCGTCAGTGACGTGAACTATGAGGTTGTCCTAGATGGAACCATGTTGCCCCAACGTCGAAGGCACTACCCAGAGGTTGTTCACGTTATACGACTCAAGCCGTACTTCACGCGTTAGTGTGGACTAGGCCGCGGCCTTATTAATTTTTTCTTTGTTTTTTTTTTTCATCGATGTACCCTCAGTGTGCTCGTTTGGTCTTTTCTGCTTATGAATCTCCACTCGCACGAGCATCGGGGCGATGCTTTTTTTTTCAGTGGGGGAATAATGCCACCTGCTCATAAAACTGCGGCGAGCATGAGCCCGCATCCAGGAGAAACAAACGAAGAAGTCGTTTGGGACAGCGCGCGCTCTCGCTCGGTCGTTTTTGGTTTTGTCGCTGCCATATTGTGAGACCTGCGTCAGTCTCTCCGACTTCGCAATATTTCTTGTCCGAAGACCTTCTTTTCGCGTGTGACAATATTTTGCTGAATTATTTTTCTTCGTGGCTTTTATTTATATATATATGCATATACATATACGGGACATGGCGGCAACGGCTACGGCGACGGCAACGGCAACGGCAAAAATCAGCCGAGAGTGTCCATAAAATTGCTATCGCAATAAAAGAAAACAAATCTTTTTTCAGGACGATTGCAGTGCGGAAGGGAAGTGCAATCAATGCGTATTGAACGGGCAGGCACCACTGGGTGTGCAGTGCCTATTCTCCGAAGCAATAACTTTTTCTTGGTGTACAGCGCTTTCGCGAGAAACTTCTCGAGCTTCTGAGCAGCTGGCAATTCGCTACTGACGGAATGTTTAAAAGTCTTACTTGAAAAGCTGCAGTGAGTGCTCCTAAAAAAAAAAAAAAAAAAGAACGCGGTGTGGGGCCGTTTTACTCAATATTCCCTGAATCAGTTTGACGAGGCAAACGCGGCACCAATATCAAGGGTCAACCTTACACGAAACCGAGCACACCATGATCTTTGCGTGCTTGCAAGGATTGCTGGGACAAATTTTGACAGAGAGCAGAGGTCTTAAAGTTCATTCGTTTGAATTTAGAAGTCTAGAAACTAAACGTGGCAACTTTTCCAGACTTATCACGATAACCATTAGCGAAAACTTGTAAACAACGCAGCTGTAAAGAACTCGTGTAATGAGGAACAGCGGGAAGTAGCACAAAGTCGTACTTATGAGAAGAAAATGCTACGATACCAGCTACCTTCATTGTTAAACCACTTACAACACAAAAGTGTGTTGAAATTCCAAACATAACACTACAAGAGCTACGTCACATGTTCGTGTAAATATCTTACTACATTATTCATATTATTAGACTCTATTTTTACAATTCCTCCCATGATCGCCTCGATTATGTTTGTTGCCTTATGTCAGCGTTGTCATTTTTTAGGTGATCTGCTGCATCAAATTAAAACTACTTTTTGTTTTTTTTTTTTACCAAGGCCTCTTGTTATACCAATATTCAACAACATTTCCCGAGCGTGTATTATTATTTCTTGTGTACCTTTTGTTCAATCTGTTCTTTTTTTTTCTTTTTCTTTCTTCCTTTTTTTCTTTTTCTTTCTTTTTTTTGTCCTATGCACTGGCCGTTTCAGCCATTCTAGTGGGGGCTGTCCCCCCGTCAAGCAACCTATTGCAGTATCTTTTTGTACCGCTCCATTTTTTCATAGAAAGCTAATAAAACATTGAATTGAATTGAATTGAAAAAAAAAAGTTTTCCAGCTAACTGTGACCAGAGTTTCAAAATATGACGTGCACTACATGACGATGAAATCAAATATAGATTGCTGACTAATGCATGGAGAAAACCACACTATTTTTGTGTTCTGCTTGGTTGTTCAATTAGCGAAGATTCATTGACTAACTTTTGAACCTACGAAGCTGGGAAAAGTTGCAATTAGAATGTTGCCGATGGTTTGCAAAACGTCCGATTGGTCATTATCTAACTTTCTATTCAGTAAGTATTACAGTATTTCTGCTTACTACAGATGCCCGCGAAATGCAAAAAGATACCATGTGACATGGCCGCCCGCGAGCCTTTGCGCGCCGTGATAAGGGGCTCCGTTACGTTCCGCGTGCCAACGACCATAACATTTGGCCGGTTGTGCTGCCGCTTGAAATGCGTCAGGGCAGCGACGATGGCGATGG
>JALIZH010015039.1:0-64599 GCA_030522465.1 Rhipicephalus appendiculatus
GTAAACCATATCATTGGTTTTATTAGGTTAAAGTTTATCAAATTTTTATATATTTGGTTCTAGTTACGTAAGACACCCTGCACACATATTTACTGTGATTGCGACGGAACCGCCTTGTTATTTCACCGAGATATACTCGTTTTCCGTTTGTAGGCCGCCGTAAAGATTTATTACTGTTAAAAATCAGCAGGCAATGTGAACTATAAGTGGCATAGTGTCAATAGCAGTTGTATGCTGTGACGCTTTGCGTAGCAACAATACGTCTGAGAAGAAATTGTTTAGAGATTGCATGTTAATGAACATGTTGGGAAGTAACGCTTTTACGCCAAGTAGATAACAAAAACATGCGAAGTCATTGCAGTTTTATGTCGTCCACGTGCACACAATGAGTAAAAAAAATAAAGTATCGCTACTACCCTTCTTCCCGCTGTGCATATGATGCGTGGTACGGTATTGCTATTGGTATTGGTGGTACGTTTACGGACAATGTACGACTGTACAGCGACATTTGCAACATCGTGTGAATGCTTGTTATGGATGTTCTTATAAGTAGTTGACAACTCTAGCTAGTCACCAAGTAGAGCAGCGACATCCATCAATTACAGGAATGACGCTCAAAATCAACTGATGGCGCAGCGCATCAAGATTTCTCATGTGAAGCAGTGAAACCAATCCTAATAAATTGTTTCGGAATAGAACTAATAGACTTTCAGCAAGAAATACAGAACTTTTGGTATACTAACGGATATTTTATTAAAATAAAAGAAAGATGGTTCGCGGTTATCAAGTTTTCAAGCAGACATTTGGGTACATAGGCGTTTGCTTCTTCGTTATATAGATCTATACTAACAAATTGTCCAAATGTTTCGAAGTAGTTAAAATAGAATTACGAAATGTGGTATCCGATACTATTATTCCGGTTGAGTCTTTTATCTGTATCTGAAATACTTCATGCCCAAGTATCTTGTTTTGTATCGTGTTAGAATTTGCAAGTATCTTTGCTCAGCCCGGTGTATCAGCAATGATCAGTTTCCTGATTATGCGCAGCAAGACAAGGCCGTAAAGACGTTGAAGGACATGCGGCTACGCCTCAAAATGTGTAAGAAGGCTAAGACAATTTCCGAATTAAATGGTGCTTGGGTGTGCATTGCACGTTGCAAAAGTAAAAGTAAGAATACAACGTTTGACCTAAGTGGCTCAACTTGCCCCTTTATTAGACATTACAAAAAGGTTTGTGACCGTGGAACTCTTCATATATACTGGGATGCACATTTGTGAAAATGGGCGTCTTTACTAGAAGCTTCCGTGTTTAGAAAATGATGTCGTCGGCGAGGGATAGTACGTGTGAGCGGACGAGGAAAATTCCCCATCTCCCGCTAAAGGGAATCTTGTGTGGATGCGAAGCAGCGGGGAGATAATTAGCGTGAGCGGGAGGAACGTCGCCGCTCTCATTTCACGGCAGCGGTCCAGGCGCTGATCGCGGCGCTGCACAGGAGAGAGAATGAGGCGCGCGCGCTTCCGTCATTTTCATACCGCGGAACTACCGTGGCGCCCCCCAGCGGAGTATGCAGCTGTCACACCACCTGTCGTGCGCGCCGCTCCGTAGAGGATTCCTAGAGGAGGGGAAGGGGGGGGGACCGTAGGAGAGGGGGAGGGGACGTGCATGCGCTGTGGGACGCCGGAGCCGCTCCGTAGAGTAGATGATTCCTAGAGGAGAGAGGGGGGAGAGGACGCGCATGCGCTGTGGGGATGTGGGACGCGGGCGCCTCTCCGTAGAGTAGATGATTCCTAGAGTAGACGGAAGGGGGGTGAGCGTAGGAGAGGATATGGGAGGGGACGCGCATGCGCTGTCGGGTGTGTGGGACACGGGGGCCGCTCCGTAGAGTAAGGATTCCTAGAGGAGAGAAAGGGGGTTAGCGTAGGAGAGAGAGGGGCGGGACGCGCATGCACTGTGGTGGTGTGGGACGTGGGAAGGAGGGACGGACTAAGCCCCCCTCCAAACACATGCAAGCAAGATCAAGGAATGGGGTCAACCTGGGCGACAGACACCACCTGGCTAGCCATTGCTAAGCAGCCTCTCTGTGCCCTCGGCCATGACTCTGATAAGTGTAGTAGTGGTTGACGGCCTTCATATTACTACAGTGTTCTCGACCGTAGGAGAGGAGAGAGAGGGGGGGGGGACGTGCATGCGCTGTGGGGGGTGTGGGACGCGGCAGCCGCTCCGTAGAGTAGAGGATTCCTAGAGGAGAGAGGGGGGAGAGGACGCGAATGCGCTGTGGGGATGTGGGACGCCGGAGCCGCTCCGTAGAGTAGAGGATTCCTAGAGGAGAGAGGGGGGAGAGGATGCGCATGCGCTGTGGAGATGTGGGACGCGGGCGCCGCTCCGTAGAGTAGATGATTCCTAGAGTAGAGGAAGGGGGGTGAGCGTAGGAGAGAGAGGGGGGCGGGACGCGCATGCACTGTGGTGGTGTGGGACATGGGAAGGAGGGACGGACTAAGGAGGGCCATGACTCTGATGACTGTGGTAGGGTTGACGGCCTTCATATTACTATAGTGTTCTGGTTCGCATAATGGGTGCTTCCCTACTTCATGAAAGTGGCCGGATGCGTAACGGGGACGCGGGAAGCGGGAGGGACGGACATCGCCCAGAGCATAAGATGCTTCGCATCTAAAACACCGTGGTGTCAGGATCCATTTTGTGGAGTTGCGGACTTGAACACGAGGGCGCGACGGTGTCAAAGGGGCCTTAGCCGTTTTCGGAACCAAGCGTCCGCGGGTACGAGGCGTTCGCGCTGTGCGAGCAGTTGGTCCTGGTTAGCAACTTCCCACTTCTTGGTTCGCGGCAAGCAGACTTCGCCGTCCTGGTTGGCTAGCCGGGTCCTGCAGCCCCGGTTGCCGGCCACGGGACGAGCCCAAGGGCCTACCACCAGCTTCCATGGTGCCTATACGTGGGAAGGAAGGTCGCCGGCCGGCTGTGACTGAAGATGTGGCCTTCTACAACTTTTGCCGGTCTAAGCGCCTCTCTGCTTCATAAGCGCCCTCACCGCCAACGAAACCAAGCGCAAACAACCATGCGCGTCCGGAAGGGAGTGCAAGGGGAGGCGGCTGCCCCTCCCTGCAATTTCGGATAATACTTTTCCATGCAGCATCAATAAACCACACAGCTTATTTAGCACACTGACATTGCACCTTTCAGGATCGCCAGCCAATTTCCCACGTTACACACTATCAGTGTTATACCCGTTCCTCTAAAACAGGAACTAAAGCTCGCTCCTCGTTCCTTCCCCATTTTGGAACAAGTTCCCGTTACAAGTTCCTGTAATGCGAAAGGAACTCGCTACGGTTAGATTTCGAAAATTGGAACGTGTATTTACATTAACGTTACATTTTACCTTTTAATCATAATATAGTGTCGGATAATCCTGAAGTGAGATAAAGTGAGCAACTTCAAGCTTACACGATATACATATATTATACAAACCTGACATCGCGACAGCACGTTATACGTAGGTAAAAGGAATCTAAATAAATGCTCCGAGACAATTGTTTTAGAGGCCACCCGCCATACTACAAGCATGTCTAACTGCCACTTTCGTGCTCGTCGATTTCAAGTCAAAGACATGGGCGCTGTCCAAGTCGGTCTTCCAAGGTGCAGTCAGGATACTGCGTTTGAGCTATTCAAATAGAAATCTCCACCCATGCACCAATACAACTAAATCTTTTCCACAGGGAACCGCTTAGAAAGGGACAATAAATAGGTGTTTAATTAGTGCTGAGTCAATATTTCAGTGTGAGTAGAAATTATTACCCAGGTATTACCCAAAGTTACAAATGCTAGATTTGCAGCTTTGTGAAGTCTCCTGTTCGCAGTCGGCCAAAGATTTCTGTGTATTTCTCTCTGCGTTTCTATCTTCTCTCTTTTTTTCCGTTCCTTACCCTCTCTCTGTTTTATACTCCTTCGGCCCTCCACCTTTCCCTCCTCCTCACCCTCATTACCCTTTTCTACTCCCTTGCTATAATATACTATATTCTAAAAGACTATGCTATGCTCTGCTAGCGTGTGCTCATGTTGCAGAGAAACGCATTTAGCCAATAATTTCCACACCCTCCTACTTCATTAGGATTGCCACTCAGCAAAGAGATATATACGAGCAAATGGAAAGTCAGCCAGAATGATATTTGCATTGGTGAGGTACTTATCTTTACCCCCCGTCGTAGTGTATGATTGGAAAACGCTGTTACTTCATGTATTCTCTCTAAAGATGAACGCTGATTCTTTAGTTATATGTCATATCAGTTGTGTGTCTGTATTGAATCGATTCAGTCATGCCTATAACATGATGAATAAATAGCATGAAAGAAAAAAAAAACTTGATAGCCTAGAGGTTACGAGTCTCGCCTTCGGCACGTGGATAGGCGGTTTCAAGTCTCGCCTCGCCGAGTCTTCTTTTTTTTTTTTGCGCCAAGAACTTCTTTCTTTCTCTTTATCTATAGCTCTTTCTGTGACCGTCCCCGAATGGGCCTACCCAGATGATATTCACTTTACTCGCGTCTATTGTTGACATAATAAAGTTGTTTCACTCACTAACACGCTCTCTCTTTCTCGTTCTCTCGCCCATCGGAGTTGTTGCATCGTACACCGGACATACCAGTGCACGTGTACTGGGAGCGAAGCAGGAGTGGAAGATTATCAAGAGAGCGTGCGCTGGTTCATTATGATGATAACTTTCTTTCTACGACAGACGGAGAGCATCGGGCATAGCACCTCTGGTGTAAAAAATCAAGTGTTTCTTCCGCACGCGGTCGGTCTCGGGGGCGCGCGCTTCCCTGCGCCTCCAGCGGGCGTCTTGGAAGTGAAAACGAGGATGCAGCATAGTGACGTGACAGACGAGCGGTACACATTTGTGCCTGACGCGGTCGGCCTTCCGCCCTGTTCTGCATGATGGGATGCGTGTTTGCGCGTGCCTGTTTAATGCCGTGGAACGCATACAGAAGGAACGCCGTTCCCTCTACCGTTCCTTCGTAAACGTAACGAGTTGCCGTTACAGTTCCACCGATCTTGAATGGGAGCGATAGCGTTCTTCCGTTCTTCCCAAAAGGAACTTGTTCTTGGAACGTTGGTCCTTGGAACGCCGTTCCGTACAACATTGCACACTATTGACTACTCATGTCGGCCTTGTCACGGCAGTGAAAGAAAGGCCGCCAGTACTGAATCACCCCCCCCCCCCTCCCCTTGCAGATTCACCGCCCTGCAATAAGTTCTGCAGACGCCCTTGTAAACAACGTGTGTGCCGCCCCGGCCAACTCAAGCATCCCAACAACCGGTGACTGCTCGTTTTTTTTTAACGTTACACGGATCATCGTTTAGTCATCGTACATCACTGGTCGCAAGAGCTTTTAACGCATGCCTAACTTAAGTCTTTTGGTTTCGTTTGCTTGTCTTTTTTCCCTCGCTTTCCGTTTCTCTTAACGTTACGCTTTTTTTTTCTGTGTGAAAAATGGCTTTTCTTCTACCGATCTTAGGCGCCACCTTAATCAAACAACGACAACACTAAATCGACATAACAATCACTAACACGAGCCTAGCAGCTACCTGGAAGCCACCTAGAAACAACCTGCATCACCTAGCCAAGGCCTACATACACCCTAGAAACAACTAGCTTAGTCTTCAGAATCGTCCTATTTCGCTCTTTTTGCGCTGCTTAGTGGAGGCTTCGCTAATTTTTTAACACGAAAGTGTTTTATGGAAGACTCAACCACAGCTCCAGTGGCGTATTTCCGTCACGAATATGACATTGCAAAACATACGCTAACAGATGGCAAAGAAAAAACTAGAAGACAATGTTCCGTGACTCGGAGTCGAACCTACGTTTTCTCTCTCCGCAGCGCGAGGCGCGAATCCACTCGGTCTCAAAGCGTGCATTCTTCAGCTTATTAACGGTGAGCTATTTATATATACCATTTAGCGTTGGCGGTACTCAGAACTCGGTGGCGTCATCGAGTTCATGTTATGACTTGTGAGACGGCGCGGAGTACTCGCTTTAAAGGTAATCGCCCCGCCGTTGCAATGGGCGCGCGCCTCAACAGGGCGTGGTCGCTAGTGCTCGGGCGCTTCTGGGGGGTGGCTTGTACGTCTTGCGCTTTCCACCGCAAGTGGGCATTGTAGTTACAGAGACCACGTAGGTTAGGTTCGGCCGCTTCGCTCGCTGAAGCGGCCGCATTTGCGAAAAGAGCGTGTTGCTCACACACAAAAAGTAACAATTGTGACAGTTGTTAGTTCGCGCTCGTCCTCTGTTCTCTTCGTGCGTCCTTTCTGCTTGAAGAGCGCGCTGCAACAACCTTCGATCTACTTGCCATTCTTCGCGGGACATTACAGTGCACAACCATGCACAAACCATGCACAATAAGCGCTCAACTACCTCTGTGAAGAGTCGTTTAACTTTCTTGTTATAACAATTCATTTGATAGAAAGATCAGCCACGTTTTTCTGGAATGCCTTGACGTGCTGTGTGCATTTATGCACCCAACGGAGTGCTCGGACGTGAAGTTTTTTCAGGGCAGTTGAACTGTTTTTGAAAAAAGAAAGAAATGCTGTGTTTCTAGGAGATTTCGATTGTGTCTGTAGAGTTGAAGATAAAATGACGAAGCCTCAATGTGCGTTATAAAAGCACTTACTTGTTGAGCGCAATACTGAACGACAGAGAGCTCAGAACCTCGGTTGCGCAATGAAGGGAGATGGCCAAGCACGGCACAAACATTTACAAAGTCATTCCCAAGCGAGGTCAGACAGGATATATTTGTCGGCGAAGGTGGTACCACTATGCTCCTATAAAACGCAACATCTCAGTTCCAGTGATCATTGTTTGGTCATGGCTACTTTTGAGAGAAGCGAAAGGCTGTAAGTTGAATTCGTTTCTGATAGGAATTTAATGAAAGACTGCTAAGAGACGAAATGTCTGTCACGAGAGCCAGAACATGTCTTTTGAATGTCCTCCATGCGGAAACCAATGACTTCATGTCAGTGTTAGAGCAGTTCAAGTGTGACGTATATATTGCTGCTATCGATATAGTGTGTATTGCGTCATAACAAAATGCAAGAAGACAAACAGTTACAAAGTGAACTGGTCTATATGCTAAGCGTAAAAAGTGAGCTACCTGCAACGTTCTAGAAAGAAATAGATGAGGTCAAAGGAAAGCTTGAATTCATCGACGAAAATAAGTACCGCGGAGCAATAATAAGGGCGCGCACTGAACTGTTGTGGATGGGCGCAACGCCCATCAAGCGCGTGCTTACTAAAAAAAAGGAAGCATGCCGGAAACAAACAGATAACTGAAATACGCTACCGCAATCGCGTTACCCCAGAAAGTGACGAGATAAATTGTGCATTGGCAGTGGGTTGGCTTTTGGCGTGACCAGTGGCAGAATCGGACAATCACTGGCATGAATTGGACAATAACACGAAAAAGTACATCGGCATTCCTTTAGACCATTACCGCAAGGCTTCGGAGTATTTGTCCGAGGAAAAATAAACGTATCAAAAGTTATACCGATAAGTACGGTGGCCGCAATTTTTCAATGTTTGCAAGAGCGCCCGTCTGAATGTATTTTTGATTGCCGAAAGGTTGTATGTGCAAATGTTGACCATGACGCCGAGTGACTGCCTTTAGTTGACCAATTGGCTTTTGTGAAGCCTTGTTAAACCATTCGCACTGGTCAGGTGTTTGTATAATGTGTATATATCACATGTGTATTTAACCTGGTGTTTTTAAAACATGCATACATCCTGTATGTGATTATTTTCGTTGTGTTTGTCATAAGTCAAAAAACAAAAAAAACTGGCGAAGCTTGTTGTAAGCACTAAGCTGCTCATGCCTGGGAAACAGCAAGACTGGACGATTCTGAAGGCTAATAGGGCTGCTTCCAGGTTGTTTCTAGGCCTTAGCTAGGTAATTAGGGTTGTTTACAAGGTTACTTCTAGGTTCTTGCGAGGCTTTAGCTACGTGATGCTAGGTTGTTTCTACGTTCAATCTGAGCGCAGCGAGGTTGGAGATAAACCGCACGCAGTCGAAGACACGACACGAACGTTCAATCGCGAGAGACAGAAGCTCGCGCTGCAACCAAGCGTTCGCACTTCTAATTCAGTCACAGACACAACATGGCTGTCCGGACAGAGACATACACGCGCTGAAGCAAAGCGTTCGCACATTTAGCCGGTATACGGGCACACCGTTATTGGCGTAGGCTTTCCATCGCTTCGAGGTGTTCAACGAAGCTGCCGTTGCCTTTCCCGTTCCCGAGTGTCGGGCTAAATGTTGCCTTATTCCTTTTTAGTGGACCAGTGATTAGTAGTGGGATTTCCTCAATTTCTGTGGCACGCACCCCTTTATGATTCGAGATACGGCTTACATATTAGGGCAGCTTAAACAGCTTCGCTGTTAAAAAGAAAACATCTGGATGGCAGAGTAGCTTAAGACACATATCTTCGAATCATGTATACACGGGTTCAATACTCGGCAAAAGAAATGTTTTTCGTCAAAAATTTCTCTGTTTCTCAATTCTATATTTTTATTTCTTTCACTCCTTCTTATCTTATATTTCTTTCCCTTTCTTTGTAAATGTTCTCTCGCCCATGAAGTTATTGCATCTTTCACTGGGCAAATCAGGAGAAGTCTACTGGTAGCGAAGCGAAGCCGAAGGAGAGGAAGGCGATGAGGAAGAAGACGAAGATGGAGCGAGCCAGTTCATGATGATGGCCATTTACTTTTTACGACACACGGCCAACCTCGATCTCAACAGTTCGGCTGTAATATCACCTACTTAGAATGACAAATGCACTTCCGCGTTCAACATTCCACAAATGCCATATTTCATGCACGGATCTACGAAGTGTTTATTTATTTTGTTTCACCACGTTTGGGGGGCGAATATGCACTGGCATACAGATGTGTAGTTGAATCTTTTAGGCATCTTTTTGGTAATTTCTTGGAAGCCATGTAAACATTCTTGGTCAGGCCCTGTTTCTAATGAGGAACCCCATACTCTGAGGTCAAACCAATCATATCGACCCGAAAAAAAAATACATAGCTCAAATTCCGCACAAATTGTCAAAGAGATGTACCCTGCAACAAATCAGTAATTTATATTGAGACAAAAAACGTAGCATTCTCAACTGTTTTCACAGAACATCGTAATTTCTCGAAATATGTAGCCTTTTTATTTGTCACGTGTGAATTTCGCGAATGCACATCATGCAGCATACAAAATGTTTTTTTTTTTCGTGGGGTGTTGTACGCGCACGGCAAACAATAATGCCCTTCAGCTTAGTATAGAGGGCCGCAAGGAGTTGATACGTCACATTTGTATGCCCTGTACAAATTTGTCAATGCTGTTTCTCACAATAACTACCATGGTTCTCTGCTTAATGCATCTACACCGCTGGACGAAGGCTTCCACAAATCATCTACACTTCACCTTGCCCCGCTTGAGACGGTTTCATATATTTCCGGAGCGCTTCTTGATCTTTTTACCCAAAGAAGTTCGCTGCCTTCCTTGACTGCCTTTCCCATCCATTGATCCATAATATTTCACCGCTAGCGCTGCCTATCGGTTATATATCGTGCGAATTACCCGACCCCTCCAAGTCCATTCTTTTCTCATGATGCTAATTAGGATACTTGCTACCCCGGCTCGCTCTATGATATACTCTTCGGTATTGCTATCTTTTATTGTTACGCCTAATGTTTTTTGCATTCATCGCATGCTGTGCGGCTATTGGTGTTGCT
Source organism: Rhipicephalus appendiculatus (assembly GCA_030522465.1). Taxonomy (NCBI): domain Eukaryota; kingdom Metazoa; phylum Arthropoda; class Arachnida; order Ixodida; family Ixodidae; genus Rhipicephalus; species Rhipicephalus appendiculatus. Next base: position 9,784 of record JALIZH010015039.1, read on the forward strand.
AAATTAACTTCATCCTGGGTCGGAGAGCACGCAGAGTAGATCCTGGGCCACCCGGGTAGCCCCCAATTTTTTCTCGAGTTTCTCTGGTAATCTCCACGTTTCTGTCTTGCTTGCTGGTACTGGTTGCATGCAGTAGGGTATGTACTTGTCTTTAACAGCGAAAGCTGTTATGAGATCACCGCAGCCGTTGTTGGTGGCGCAGTTGTCCGCCGCCGCCGCTGCCGGCGTGCGTAACCGCTATCGCGCGAAGTAAGACAAAAAAGTTCACGCATCTTCACCAAGTGAATCATGACGAGTGAGCGAAGCTCCGGGTATCGTCTGGGTGAGTAACCATACGTTGCCCGAGCGTTGATCCATGTAATGTAAATTGAGTGACATAAAGTGAAATAAAGTGCCATAATGTCTACGTTGAAGTAGCCGACTAGTATAAAGGGTTTGTGCTTATAGGTGTTTTATATTGTTTCACCACAATTATGATTGTTGTTCGTGTATTGTAGACATTTTTTTATTACACACATATGTTTGTGCTATAGGAACGCTTTTCTATATACCATGACTTCGAACAGTGTTAGTGGACGACAAGCCTACTTCCTAAGGTCCATAATGTGTACGTTGAAGTCGCCGACTAGCATAGGCGTGCGCAGGGTTTTGCGTCAGGGAGGCGAAGGTGCGTCGCAGCGCCCCCCCCCCCCCCCCCCATTAGGTCAATGTATGGGGTTGACTTTGCGCCCCCCCTTCTTAGGTGACTATGGGGCGCGGCCGCTCATCTGGATATTTTCCTGTATTCCATTTCACTGTGTAATAGAATAATAAATGACTATGACTTATTGCGTACGTGCTTATTTTACCCTGCCCCTCTCGTGCGCATGCCTATGCTGACTAGTATAAAGGGTTTGTGCTTCTAGGTGTTTTATATTCCTCCGTCCCAATTATGATTCATATTAGTCTACTGTTAAACCTTTTTTCGTGTGTGTCTCGCACCCACGAATCTCCCCGTGACGAACACCGCGGATGTGGACGGACAAGCCTTGGCGCTAAGGTTCTTCGCCCCTAAAAATGAATTGAGAAGAAGTACCCAGAACACAAAGAGTTGAACCCGGGCCATGTACGTGGGCCCGGGTTAAACCACATAGTAACGCCGGTATGTGAAACTCCTTCGCACATAAACCCTATACAAGCCTCACGTCGGGGAACAACGACGTTAACATGCGTAGTAAGCGTGGCACAGGAGTAAAATAACAACCAGGCGTCACACAATCGGAATAGCGCAACGAATGAATCGTTGAATGATTCCAACCTATAACACAAGGCTCAGCCATAATAATTTATCGGCATCAGCCACGGCATCAAAAACATCCACAAAATACCTAACAAGTGTGTAGCGGGTACCACGATTCTCTACAGAAAGAGAGAGAAATGAAGAGGAATGCCGGGAGCTTAATCCAGATATTAGCATCCGCTTTGCTTCCCAGCACTGGGGTGGAGAAATGGGGGGTAAGGGGGACGTTGTAGAAACGGACAGAGAAAGAGAAACAGAGGAAGAAAGAAACGCACGTGCACGCAGAATAAAAAAAATTACACCATCTTCCGCTAAAGGGAACCATGTGTAGATGTGAAGCAGCGGGCGCTAACGCTTAGACTGGTGGCGGCGTTGACGCTGGCGCTCATCGCAGCGTTGCGCAGGAGAGAAAACTGGGGAGGCGCAAAGCAGGCAGTGATGGAGCAGTGTTTCCTACTGGAACATGCCAATCGCTGCTAATGGGCAATGAGACACAGAAGACTGTGACTGGACACAGAGACCCGCAGTCCGCTTTTAGTTAACGCGCACGCTGCGAATTTTTATTGTTCAACAACGCACAGGAGAAATCTCCCACCGGCACCACCTAGCAGGTCAAGATCCAGTGCCATATATACGGGGTGGCCAGTGAACGGTTGTGCAGCGCGAGCAGTCGGTTTTTTTTTTCACCAAGAAACTCGCTAGCCGCGTCGCGAGGCGAGATAGGGGGGGGGACGTAGGAGAGGAGAGAGAGGGGGGGGACGCGCATGCGCAGTGGGAGTGTGGACGCCGCGGGCAGGGATGCCTAGAGCATCTCTGAGAGGGGGGGAGCGTAGGAGAGGAGAGGGGGGAACGCGCATGCGCAGTGGGGAGTGTGGATGCCGCGGGCAGGGATGCCTAGAGGAGAGAGGGAGGAGCGTAGGAGGGGAGAGAGGAGGGGAGGCGCATGCGCAGTGAGGGTGTGGTTGCCGCGGGGAGGGATGCCTAGAGGAGAGAGAGGGGGGAGATGAGGTTTTTTTTTTATTTTTTTTTTTTGAAAGGGTTTGCGCATGCGCAGTAAGGGTGGTCACGCGGCACACCACCACCACCCCCCACCGGATTAAGCTTCGCCATAAGAAGCTTCACATCTAAAAACACAAACAGGAAGGGCATATGATTACAGTCGTTCAGAAAGGCCGCTCGATCGCAAATGTTGTCCCAATGCCAAAGTCTGGAAAGAAAAATAATGTTGCCAACTACCGGCCTATTTCATTGACCAGCGTATGCTGTAAAACTCTTGAACACGTTATACAGGGTGTCCCATTTATCACGCAGCACTATTTAAAAAAACAGGAACGGCTTTACGCGAAGCAGACCTAGTGCATAATGTTCCCAGTATACTGTAGTAGCCGCTTCTAATTTTTTTCGTTAATGAGAATTAGTTAATTGGTCATAATTATTTTTGTAACTCCAAAAGTACTCACCTAATTATGAACATGTCAATGAGGTAGATGTGGGCACGTTGAAATTACATATGTCTGTGCTACTTTCAACAACGTACTAATTGCGTGCTCATTTTTACCTGCTAATAAAGAAAGCCCGCGAAATATGAAAAATAACACGTGACTGCGCTCCCACCCGCAAAAGAAAGCAGCGCCCTCGGACAAGCTTACTGCAAGCAACCGCTTTGCCTCTTTTCCGTTGCCAGAGACAGCGTTCCGCACATTGGCAAGGGTACCGGTCGGGCGTCAACAACATACGTCACAATTTCGCAGGAATTCCTTCCACTCAATTGTACGTTACAATCATTATCCATATCTCACGGCACATGTTCTCATTGGTAACGTGGCCGGCGCACGGTTCTGATTACGGCCTGACGGTGTAACATCAAAGCGGCGCGTTTCTTCGGACGGGAACTGGCAGATAGCGCCATCCGTATTTTTTTTTCTTTCTGCATTTTTTTTCGTCGATACTGGCTACCTCTCAGTGAGCCTGTTTGAGGGCGCTGCTTCCTGATGCGCGCAGCGGTATAGTCACGTGTCACTTTTCAGATTTCGCGGGCTTTCTTTATTAGCAGGAAAAAAAATGAGCACGCAATTAGTACGTTGTTGAAAGTAGCACAGACAGATGTTATTTCAACGTGCCCACATCTGCCTCATTGACATGTTGATAATTATATGAGTACTTTTGAAGTTACGAAAATAATTATGACTAATTAATTATTTTACATTAACGAAAAAATTAGTACCGGCTACTACAGTATACTCGAAATATTATGCACTAGGTCTGCTTCGCGTAACGCCGTTCCTCTTTTTTAAACCATGCTGCGTGATAAATGGGACACCCTGTATATAGCGGTATTATAAAGCACTTCGAAATGAATAATTCTTTCTGTACAGTTCAGCATGGTTTTAGGTCTGGTCTGTCATGTGTTACACAACTGTGCGAATTTTCTAATGATGTTTGAAGTTCATATGACAAAGGTTAACACGTCGATTCGCTATTTTTAGAATTTCAGAAAGGATTTGACGCCGTTCCAAGCGCTCTATTATTAAATAAATTATCTTTTTTAGGTCTGCCTGCATGTGTTTTGATTGGTTGAGGGATCATTTATCTTCTAGAAAACAGTCCGTCCGAGTAAATGGTTCTACTTTTTCATACGTCAGCGTAACTTCCGGGGTGCCACAGGGTTCAGTGTTGGGTCCTTTACTCTTTCTGGTCTATATTAATGATTTGTCAGAGACGCTAACCTCGAACGTGAGGCTGTACGCAGATGATTGCGTTATTAAGAAATAAATACAGAGTATGGACGATATTTGTGCATTACAACGTGATCTTGACAGTGTGGTTAGGTGGTGTGAGAAATGGGAGATGTGTTTGAATGTAAAAAAGTGTTGTTTCCTTAGTTTTACCAGAAAACACAAACCATTTCACTGATCGTACAGCTTGTCAGGAGCACAACTTGACCGTGTTGAACATTTTGAATACCTTGGTGTATACTTGTCTGCCGATTTACCCTGGAACAAGCATATAGGTTACGTAACTGGCAAAGCCAACGGTGTGTTGTACTTTATTACCGCAATTTCAAGTCTGCCCCAAAAAGACTGTAAGAAGCTTTGTATGTTACAAATGTCCGACCTATCCTTGAATATGCCTGTCCAGTGTGGTATCCTCATGGCCAAACTGTAATCTATAAACTTGAACGCATACAAAACCGTGCTGCACACTTTGTCAGTGACAATTATAACTTTAACTCCAATGTTAACTGCATAAGAAGTAACTTAGCATGGAAACTTCTTGAGCAGCGCAGAAAATTCTTGCGAATAAAGTTTTCCCATTCGATCTTTTGTGATGAAATTCGCATTAACAAGAGTTTATACATGATGAGCTCATACTACGTGTCACATAGAAATGATCACTAAAAAAATCGCCGAGGTCAGCTGTCGTACCGGTGTCTTTGATCATTCTTTGTTTTTCATTTTGCGACTGGTGAACGGAATAAGTTGGATGCGTGTGTTGTTGGTCTTCCAGCTGATCCTTTTTGTTCGTCACTACAAGATGTGTGCTTTTCGTGAATGCGCAGGCACTGCTGCGCAAATGTGTGCCATTTTCGACTGCAAAACTGTGTGTTTTTTTTCTTACTCACCCCTCCCCCCACTATAATGCCCACTTGGGCGATGTAAGTTGAACTAATAAATAAATAAATAAATAAATTATGCAGATCCCAAGTACCATGGGAATCGATGTTATGCGAAGCATCCGGAGGTAAGGTGACTGGGTTGCAATTTTTTTTATTGAGCGAAACGTTATGAAATGACGCTAAAGATATCTACAAATGTTGCGCGCGTAGACATGTTGAACAGTTGCATATGTTTGATATAACCAGTTGCTTACGGTTGTGTAACGATGCCGAAAGAAACATGGGTATCGCCAACACCAGAAGCCGTAAGCTGATATGTAGAGCCTGTGCTTGCAATAACCTGGTTAACCTTCCTGCCTTCGCTTTTTTTTCTCTCTTTTTGTGCTTGCAAGGATGGTGGCCCTGGATAGTGCTACGTAAACCAACCACAGTGGATGGCGCTTAAGTATACAACTGACGTTAACCCGACATGACTCCTTCGTCATAAGACTACGTCTGTAATGTTTATAAAATTAGATAGCCAGCACTGCAACCACAATATACGTTTCACCAACATTACGCCTGGACAGGGCGTTCTTCCAAAGCATTTTCGAGACCTGAGCTACGGTGGCGGTCATCCCTCCGTCCACTTTATGGGGTATATATGTGTACGCCACTGAGCTACGGTGGCGGTCATCCGTCCACTTTATGGGGTATATATGTGTACGCCACCGTAGCTCAGTGGTAGAGCATCGGACGCGTTATTCGAAGGTCGCAGGTTCGGATTCCTGCCGGTGGCAAGTTATCTTTTCGTCCACTTTCCTTTCTTCACATTTACATTACAATTACTTCCAATAGCTTCCCCTATACTTTCCTTGGCATCTTTGTCTGTTAGTTCTCATTAATACTGTGTTTAACAAAGCAAACGAGCCCTTAAGTTTACAATTCCTTCCTTCATTCATAACGAGGGTCTCGTTCTGGCAGACTTGATGCCTTCAGGTGGTATGCGAGGGATTATTAGTCAGCTGCCCGCTCGTAATAAGATCACGTACTACGTGATGCCTACAGGCAAAAAAAGAGTGTTCCACACTCGCCGTAATGGCAACAGGCGGCGCTGACTGACGCTCCCACGTTTAAGTACACATATATACCCCATAAAGTGGACGGAGGGATGACCGCCACCGTATCTCAGTGGTAGAGCATCGGACGCGTTATTCGAAGGTCGCAGGTTCGGATTCCTGCCGGTGGCAAGTTATCTTTTCGTCCACTTTCCTTTCTTCACATTTACATTACAATTACTTCGAATAGCTTCCCCTATACTTTCCTTGGCATCTTTGTCTGTTAGTTCTCATTAATAGTATATATATACATATATATATATATATATATATATATATATATATATATATATATATATATATATATATATATATATATATTGTGGTAAAACATTGACCGTCGGCGGTGACGTACATTTGTGGTCGGTGCGCGGGGCCGACATTCGATTTGAAGTGCGCGCGAATCACTGTGATGGTGATAGTGTCAAAGTGAAGAAGCGCGACTATGAGCGTGTTCGTGCGCGGGCTCGAGAGAAGCCTTTGAGCGACGGGGACAGCTCGGCGAGCGGCACAGACCCATGGGTGATCGGACATCGGGCCACGCCCCGACATCATGGTCCTGCCCTGCTGGCCGGGCCCCGTCCCGGCTTAGACGATCGCGAGGGCCTTGTAGGCTGGGCTTCGCCCCACTTGTACTCGGATCCTGTTGCAAGCGAAGCTCCTGGCGGCTGGCTGCTGCTGTTCCTGTCGCGGTTCGAGGCGCTGTCCAAGAAGCTGTCGCGGTACTGTTCATGGCGCTCGATGTGGCGCTGTTCCAGTCGTCGCTCCAGGCGTCGACTGCCGTGCCGGGATACTCCCTGGCATTCATCTGCTAGGGCGGGCTACGCCCCGGTACTGACTCGGGGAAGCACGACGTGCCCCGCCACCTGACGCTGAGAGCGCCCCGGTCGACCACACCGGCTACAGTGCAGTGTGAGTGGACAAACTTTAACGCTAACCCCCGCATAAGCCCGCGATCACACAGATGTTTGTGTCTCGTCTCGTGTCGTGTCTGCCTATGTATATAAAGTGGTGTCTCTTTGTTCTTAGGTGCTCGCTGTGTACGTCTCGCTAGCCTGCGCCCACATTTGCCCACAAAGATCCATAGATGAGAAGAAACGCGCATGCCGTAGCCTGTCCAAAGAGTCATCGATCCGTGGCAACAGATAAACATCTATCTTAGTAACATGGTTGAGCTTACGATAATCGATGCAGAAACACAAGCTAGCATCTTTCTGTTTGACAAGCACCACAGGTGACGTCGAAGGGCTTTTTGATGGTTGTATTGCATCGTCTTCCAACATCTTTTAAACTTGCTCCTGTATTGCCTCACGTCCTTTCTGAGCAACACCGTACTGGTTCTGTCGGATGGGTCCTGCTGTTTCTTCCGTGATAACGCGGTGTTAGTCAGCGTCGTCTCACAAACCCGTGACGTTGAGGAGAAGCAATCCCTAAGCTGTCTAGCAGGTTCATAAGATGACATATTTCAGCAGGCGTTAAACTTGGCCCGATGTAGACAGTAGGTACATGTGGTGCTGTAGGAGCCGTTGCTTCTCCATGCATAGCAAGACAGTCGTAAGTGTAGTCGAGCTCCTACGGTATGCCACATAAATGCCTTTACCGATGTGTCGGCGTTCATTTGTGAAATATGTCAGTAGCACCTCTGCACGCTCATCGATTAAGGTGACAACACCACGAGCGATGACACCACCTTGACGGAAGAGAAGCGTAGTTTCATGCTCGGCTAGCGGTTTTTCGTTATACTGCACACCACTGCTGACCGAAACAAGGCTGCATTATCGTGGCGGTATACAGACATCCTCGTCAACCACACGTAGCGCCCTCCGTTGTCGTTGTACGTCATCAGTGGCGTCTTTTTCAGCGGAAAATGTTACCACGCGGTCTCTTATGTTGACAACTGCGCCGTACTCTCTCAAGAAGTCCATTCCTAATATTAGCGATTTGCAGCACTCTGGTAGAATCACGAATGTGGCAACACAGTCTATGTCCCCGATCGTAAGGCTTGCAGTGCATTTGCCTGTAGGGGTCATCAGCTGGCCTCCAGCATACCGAATGTAAGGGCCCGTCCATTCCGTTTTGAATTTCTTGAGTTCTTTGGCCAGCGGTTGACTCATGATAACAGTCCATAACAGTCCGCGCCAGTGTCAACCAAGGCCGTCAATTCTTGCCCATCTATCGTTACAGTGAGGTCCGCAGTCACAGTTTTCTCCACATGATCTTTTCCGTCGGCGTCCTCTTGTTTCGGCAAGAATGGGAGATTTTCGGCCATTTGAGGACTTGCAACCTTCCCCCCTGAGGTCACTGCTTTCACTTTCCCCGTCGTGGCCTGGGAGACCGACCTCTGACGACGTCAGCAAAGCTACGGCGATTGGGTGAAGAAAAAAATCACAGCATATCCACGGAGTGAATGATGATGAGTGGGCAAAGCTCTGGAGGTTCATCGGTAAACCGTGAATCTTCCAGTCAATTTTCGTCCAGTAGATCATCAAAGACGTGACAAACACGTGTGTATATATACAAGAAATTTTATTTATTCGTAAGTGGTAGCTAGACGTTCGGCTTCCGGTCCCCCTTCATTATAACGGCTTTATGGTCGGTGAAGTGGAGGGATAGGGGTTCTTATATGGCTCCGTAGAGGATTCCAAAAGGGGAGAGAGGGGGGTGAGCGTAGAGGAGAGAGAGAGGGGAGAGGACGCACATCCGCTGTGGGGATGTGGAACGCGGACGCCGCTCCGTAGAGTAGAGGATTCCTAGAGGAGAGAAAGGGGGGTGAGCGTAGGAGAGGAGAGAGAGGGGACGCGCGCGCCGCTCCGTACAGTAGAGGATTCTTAGAGAAGAGAAACGGGGTGAGCGTATGAGAGGAGAGAGAGGGGGGAGGGGACACGCATGCTCTGGAGGGGGTGTAGGACGCGGGCGCCGCTCCGTACAGTAGAGGATTGCTAGAGGAGAGAAAGGGGGTGAGCGTTGGAGAGGACAGAGGTGGAGGGGACGCGCATGCTCTGGAGGGGTGTAGGACGCGGGAAGGAGGGATGGACTAAGCCCCCCGCAAGCACATCCAAGCAAGATCAAGGAATGGAGCCAACCTGGGCGACAGACACCACCTGCCTAGCCATTGCTAAGCTGCCCCTCTATGCTCTCGGCCATGACTCTAGTGACTGTAGTGGTGGTGGACGGCCTTATTGTACTACAGTGTTCTGCTTGACATACATGGCCACACCGCCTGCGGGACGCTCTGATTCCTCAGTGCACACGATGGGAACTGGAGGTGGTCTGGAACGCGCTTATTCTTCATGGTCATCAGCGTCATCGTCATCATTATCACGAGATACTGCCGGTTACGCCTGACGCGGGACAAGGTTAGACTATAAGGAGCTTCGCCCCTAAAATCACAGCATATATCCACGAAGTGAATGATTATGAGTGGGCGAAGCTGCGGGGGGATCATTCGGGTAACCATGAATCTCCCCGTACAGTGCCCACTCGATCATGCAAAGACGTGACATATCGTGACGCGAGCCCTCGCCGCCTCTGGATCAGCTTTCTGACGCTGCCGTGCCGCTCCCTATTGGAAAAACTGCCAAAGCGGGTACTGGAAAAGATAGTGGATATAGTGGAAATAATGCTGGGTATGCTGGAAATCATGGTGTTCATAGTGGATGGTGGATGATGGCATAGTGTACAAGGTGGAAAGGCTAGTGGACGATGGTGGATAGTGTGCGTCCACTATCGCGCTAATACTGGAAAGCAGCGAGGGAATGGTGGCTCAGGAAAATGATGGTGTACCATGCTAGAGAAGCTGCGCCAAACCGTCATGGCGGCAATGACATCACGTCCAACAGCATCGGAAGTGAAATTCGTTGGGCGCTGAAGGCCGTGACCACTAGGGGTCGCCGCTGTGGTTCTCTCGCATTTTTCTTTACTGTCATGGCGCCGCACGGCTACAACGTGGTCATGGCGTGGTGATTGTGCTTGTGCTGATGCGGTTCATTTTTGCGCGGGCCGTCGTTGTTTATGTTGCGGTCATTGACTTAGGCGGAACTTCATGAATGAATATGATGTGCGCTATGTGCAAACTGAGTGATCAGCAGCCGCCAGCTCCCCAAGTACGATTGCTTTGTTGGCGATGAACGTGATTACCCTTGGTATACATCGTCTTCAAATGATTCCGCACATTATCGATGAACACCGCCGGAATAGTTTCTCGCAACGCGCTCTGTCACGTGGAGAATCGACGTGACAGTTCGTGCACATAGGGAACTCACCACATTGCCGCGAGACCAACGGATGCCCGCAAACGGGGTTGTCAGCGGCCGACGCCGACTCGTCACGCCACTTGAAGACTGGCGTGCGTCGCAAGTGTACTCTGCCAGCATGTTTTTTTGAGAAAGGTAGGTTGCTCTATGCATCTTATGCATTATTATTGAGCCATCCGTTATAGCCAAGAGATATTGAATGTCGCGGTACTGAATGCTCTTGCAGTTGTGTTGAACCTGCTACTACACGACGTTTGTAAAGAACTTAATCGCTACTGTTAAAATTTAAGGTGCTCGTATATGTGAGACGGACGCACTACCCGCCATAAAGCTGAAAGCAGAGATAAAATTTTCGACAGAAAGGTGCTCATCTTAAACAGGTATTTAGCAACCGTCACTGCACTTAAAAATAACCGAACTAAAAAAATTATTGCTGCAGCCACCGTGTTGTGCTGTAGCAATTTCGGTGATGTAGCACCGGGTTAGGGACATGGAATCGGTGAGACGCTATAAGTTGCATTGTCGATGTTTGCTTAGCGTTTATTTTGTGTCATTTGGTGAAGCGATAATTAACATTTTTATGCTAGCACCCTTGTGCACTTATAAATTTTTATGTGGGATAGAACAGGAATTTGTTGAGAATCCGCCCCTCAAGGATAACGAAATGTTGAAGGTGGGTTTCGGGGGAAGGGGGGGGGGGGTCGGCAGTGCAGCGCGAGCGAAAACTGGCCGGCTGTGTATCCCCGTAGGCCGGCTTTCGGCATAGTCCGCTGTGAATTTCATTTGCCGCCCCTGCAATGTATGAAAGTTTAGGCTGTGGTTTCGTTGTTGTTATTTTGTTTTTTTTTTGTCTTGCTCGGCTCGGGCTAGCGGATCGCGTGTTTATTTTACGAGGGGAAAGTTATTTGACTGCAGAACTAACCCGCTTGTGGTTTTCAAGACATTTATTTCAAGAGCTGCCATCAAGCTAACGGTGCCGGCCTGCTGCGAGGGCAAGTAATTGTCCCGGCACGAAATGCTGACACTATTCCGTTTTATAAAATTATTTATAAAATTATTTAAAAAATTATAATAACAGCCGGTAATAGCTAACGAGCAGTAGTAATTTGTGGTGCTATCATACTCTATTATGAAAGACACGTTTAAACTACACGACGACAACACGTTAAAACATAGAAACAGACACATGCAACGCAGAAAACACACACCGGTGCGCTTCATGTGTGTGTTTATTTCTGTGTTCTAACGAGTTGTCTTCACCCAGATTGAACGTGTCGCTATATCTGCGAACCAACTAGCCGAACAACATGCGATGCCTACAACAAGGACTCACTGTATATTTATTGTGCGAAAGGAGCAGTGTACGTAAGGCGCATCAATGTGTTGATTACCTAAACAAAGCATTTCTATTTTTTAATGATGCTTTTTGAATGTTTTTCAGGGTCTTAGAGAAATGCATTTCTTTGTAGTCACTTCAAATAGAACCACCGCGGGAGAACCGTGACGCTGTTGGGAAGGTTTTCTACTAGGGCTGTCTACAGAAGCTGCTTGTATAGGCAAACGTGTAAGCAAAACACCAAGAAATGTAGAAAAGTGAATAAAGTTATTCACTGAGTCAGGCTGCTCATTGCTTGGTGGAAACAGGCTATTATTGCGCCTGTTTCACCTGGACACATTTGCAACACAAGTCAACAATTTGTTTTCTGTGCTTAACTTGTGTGCCTTACGTAACAGGAAGATATGTTTTGAGTTGTAACAGAAAGAACATTGACAGAAAAATATTTCATTGACTAATATGCCCGCCATTTCGCACCTGCTACATACCTTGTACACAGCATACTTTCTACCCACCTAGGCTACCGTCCATCATCTGCCCACTTAAACTACTATCCACTATCCACCCAGCATCCACTATCCACTATCCAACCATCGTCCACTAACCACCCAGCATCCACTATCCACCCAGCATCCACTATCCACTATCCAACCACCGTCCACTAACCACCCAGCATCCACTATACACCCACCATCTACTATCCACTGTGCATCCACCGTCCACCCACTGCATTAATCCACTATCATGGTGGATGGTGGTTTCCACTGTGCCCACTATTTGTGTTTTTCCAATAGGGCTGCAGCTTCCCGAGCCCGCAAATCTGGATCCGCTTGTCTGCGTTGCCGGCGCCTACTTCTCTCTCGCACAACTTGAGAGCCCGCGCCGGAGGAGAGCCGGAGAGTGGAGCGAGGGCCGCAGAGCCATCTAGTGGGCGCCATGCAAATCAAATGAGTGCATAGCTGAACCTCTAGCGGAAGCGGCGAGTACTAGCGTGGCTACACCGGGGGGGAGTGATGTAACAGCCTCGACCTTAAGGAGCTTCGCCCCTCAATGAGAATGTGCTCTCGAACACGCTTATTGCTAATCGTCATCAGCGTCATCGTCATCGCCATGGTGGCTACTACTACGACGACGACGACGCCGGACTAGCCTATGCCCTAAGGAGCTTCGCCCCTAAAACGAGCTGGAGATGGCGACCGCTCTCGCAGGTTAGAGGAGCTTTCTTGCCGGCCGGCAGGGTCGTCGTCAAAGGAGGCACGGCTGTCGTCAAACTGGCGGCGAGTAGTACCAGGTGGATTTCCACGGTATCCAGCGGGCCGATACGGACAAATACGATAAATATGTCCCGGCTTCCCACAATTGTAGCATAAAGGACGGTGATCTGCGGCCCGCCATATATCGGTCTTCCGCAGTTGGTGCCACCGTGCAGGATCCCGTTGGGCCCAGGTTGCGAAAGGGGGTGGTTGGTGGTACAGTAGCGCCGGCTTGGACAACGGACGACGAACAGCGTCCGCATAGCTGTATGCGTTCGGCGGGTATGATAGCTCGGCGGACAACGGGCGACGAACAGCTTCTACCTAGCTGTATGCGTGGGCTGGTATATGACACTTCTGAACGAGGCTCGGGAGAAGCAAACGCCTGTCGGAGTTCGTGGCACACGACTTCAGCGACGGAGGCAACCATGACCTCCGGCTGCGGTGGTGGTTGCGACGGCGATGTGTGGCTTTAGTTCTCTTTGGCACTCTCTTCACGTACAATCTGCCGAATCAGTTGGCGTAGGTAGCTCTCATCAGGGCGACGCGGTCATAGCTGCAGCACCTACAGATGCGCCGGTCACGAGGCGATTGTATTGCTGGTACCGCTGCTGCCACGCCCACTCGATTGCTCTAGCGTCCTAATAAACTCGTCCACTGTTGTTAGAGGGCTGCGCAGAACGCCCGGCGAACAGCTGCTGTTTGACGCCGCGCATGAGATGGCTCAGCTTTTTGGCTTCGGGCATGTTGGGACCCGCACGGTGAAACAAACTCGCCATGTCTTCAGCAAACATCGCGACTCCTTCATTTGGCTGTTGAATGCGCGAATAATGAATGCGCTGCGTGTTTTCGCGTCGATCTGGGCTCCCGAAGGCATCAATTAACCGACGGCAAAACTCGTCCCACGTTGTCAGAGTTCTCGCGCGGTTTATGAACCACGTTTTAGCGCTGTCTTCAAGAGCGAAGTATACGTTAAAGAGCGTCTTGTCGGGGCACCAGTGGTTCCACTTAGCTAGCCGCTCGAACTGCTGTAGCCAGTCTTCCGCATCTTCGTTTTCCCGACCATGAAAGGTCTCGGGAATCCGAAGGTACTGGAATGTTACCTGCCTTGGGTTGCTTGACCATGCTATTTCTTGAGCAGGGGTGGCCGTTCACAGAGTCGGACCTTGTAAGAGACCAAATTCTGGGCCCAGACCTTGAAGGCGACGGCTTGAGCGGTGTACCGGAGTCTCCAAGCGTGTGTGACTCGTGGGGCTGGAAGCAGGACTGCTCACAGGACTGCCGATCCTGAGGAGACGGTACCCCGCACCTCCACCAGTCGCAGTCCACAAAGTACAGGGGGCTTTATTGTAACAAACAGAAGCACGCCGTTCTCTCAGACACCAAAGGTGGACTCGTCAAAAACGCCTTCTTCTTCTTCTTCTGTTTTCGTGATGCGCTTCTCGGGCGGATCGGTCGTCGTCTTTTCCGGTGCCAGCGCAGGGCTGGGCACAAATAGAGGCACGGCACTTGGTTGACAGTACATCATTGTCGTGGTGCGGAGATGAAGGGTGGCATTGTGGGTCACCTGAATATGCCTTAACCGCCACTCTTTGTGAGAAGTATCACACGAACTACATCGAAAGTGAGCACCACGCTTGTATGTACGCTCTGGTTATACGAGAAGTTTTCAAGTCTCCCAATTCAGGACAGTATGCATGTATATATGATTCTTCCTTCTTAAGTTTTTAATCATAACAACAAGCATGGCGAAAGTGGTAGCCGTCGCTGAAGACAGCAACTCATTCACTAATTTTTTGTATTTCCCTAAAAAGATGCATCGATTCAGCTAAAACGACTTTTCTAAATTTCACTTCGTTATGTGCTTGCATTCTACTATGCTGCGCATTTTTTCCGTTGCATCTATATTTGCGTCAGGGAGTAAATCCCATAGGGAAAAAGAGCATGCTAGGCATTTACTTAGCACGTATACTTCTGTCAAAAACTAATAAATACGAACTATTAAGGGTGAAAATGAACATCGTATGCTATTCACTTCAAAACTGCGTCAAATGTATTTTTGTGATTGATACCAATACAAAGTGTCGCAATTTCTACGAACATCCACCTCCCGTGTGAAGATGTATACTACCGGAACAGCGGCCTCATGCACGCCTTGGCCATTGTGACAGGGGCGAGAAAAATGGAATTTCCCATAGTTTCCATGCTTCAACCTAAATAAATGTGTACATATGTAAATGTGTAAATGAAGTGTATCGAGGTAGGTTTATAACACTACTTTCTGAAACAATGTTTATAGCAAATTTTTTGTGGGATGTGAAGTGCTTCAGCTTATTGAGCAATGTAACGGAGCATGCACTGGCATGCTGGTGTATAATTGTAGGTTATACTTTGTCTGTAAGAAAACTGCTTGAAGAAATCTGAGCAGTTGTTGTGAGGTCCTTTATCCAGTGAAGAGTTCCATACTCTGAGTTCGAACCATGCACCTTCAACTGAAATGAAAAGAATAAGGGAATCAATGCGCCACTTGTACGATTAAACAAACGTAAATAAACAGGCAGATCAAATGAACATTTTTGTATTACTGTCAAAAAAATTGGCGCAGCTCGCACTGATTAGCAAAAGCCTGGGTCACAGCAGAGTTGGTGGGCGCCTAACTAGACCTGGCTTGGCAAGGCTTTTACCAGGCCGCCTCTCTCTTTCCCATCCATTCCTATGCTGTAATATACATGGCTATGCTTGCTCTCTTTTTTGTGCCTGTTTATTTCTGTTTTTCTTTCTCTATTTCTCGGTTCCTCTTTTTTATATTGTCACGTTGGCGAAGGTGGCCGTCGACGTGTTCAAGACGAAACTCTTTATTCGGGCATACTTTTAGGGAGCATTGTAGGTAGCCCAGCCTTACGTAGCGCAAAGATGAAAGGATCGCTACTTCCATAAAGCTCAAAAACAGAGTTACGCCTTCTGCGGCACTCAGAAGTCATGATAACGATCTAAAATGGGAGTTCACGTTGGTCTTTAACAAGTGTTATATATGTGGCAAGTAGGTACACCTTAAGAAGCATACCATGTATATCTTTCCTTTGTTAGTGCGTTTAAGCCTATTGACACGATCGCTATCTGGGAAGATCCTTAGCTGGGCACGAAAAATGCGCAGTATATCAATGTTCAAGAATGAGCGCATTTCATATAGGGGATTATCATCTACAGAAAACAACTGTAGGCGTCGATCAGTATACAGAAGGCAGATATGTTTTAACTCGTTATTAGTACATAACGACAAACGGATATCAAGACTGGCATAAAACTTGGAGATCACCTGTGCTTTGCCTTCAAGGAAAGAGCGCGATGTCTTAATGGAGCAACTTACGCATTACCTTCTCAATCGCAAGCCTCGCTCGCAAGCCTCGCTCGCTGGATACACAACCGTTCCTCAAGGAAACGAACGTCTGTGAGCGTAATATTGGCCGTTTTGAAGAATCCTAAAATGCCTACTGCAAGTAGCGTTACCAAACGCGCACTACGCCACAATTCCTTTTACGAATAGGCGAAGTACTCATTACTCGTCCGTAAGGTACGACGCACACCAACAGAACTAAGCTCGTTGTTGATGCTGTTGCTGATGATGATGAATATTTATGACTGAGCGCTTTCTAATGGAAGGGCCTTAAAAACACACACTTGTACCTTCACATGTCTTGACGCCCGGTGCGATTCGATCCTGCCGCACAGTATTAAATGCGTTAAGGAAACTCCTCCGACATCAGAACATTCATGTGACTTTTTTCCGAAGCAGAGTCGAGCAATGACATGTCTCCGTGATAGAACACCTGCGCGCCACGCAGATGGTCTGGGTTCACTTCTACCTCGAACCAGATGTTTTAATATTTCTATTTGCTTCTTTCTCGATATAGCGATCTCGTGGAGGCAAAGGCAACCCGCAATGCCCCATTCTAACAATTATGTTGTGCGTGTACGTCCTTGCTGAAAGGTATTTCACAATTATTGATGAAAGACAGGTTTGCATGAAATAATAACATCGTATTTGAAGATGACATGTTTATTATTCTGGTTTTTGTATGCATGTTAAAACGTGCGAAGCGGTGTAATAAAAGGCAATCAAATGAAGAAATTATGTGCTGCAGGGGTAACTAAGAAGGCTTGAGATCAGCAGGCAGCAACCGGAAGCAATCGTGGGACATGTTTGATTTCACGAGTTCTCTGGCGTCCTTCCTTACACCTGGCAATCCACTTCCACACTTTCTGTAACTTGGCTCAATGGCGTACATAAAGGCTGAAAGTTGCGGTGAAGCCTTAATTTACGTTGGCAGCGTTCTTTACTGAAGACGGCACTCAATGTTTGAGTCCAAGTGCCAGGTATTTGATAGAAATGAAAATATCAGGTGCCAACATCAATGACCCTTAGTCCATCTCTTCAGGATTAGGGTAGACGGGGCAAAATGAACGCGGCGCAAATCGCGACAATTTTACTTTGCCGACCTCTAAAGCTAATCCAAAAAAGTACTTTTGTTTTTTTCTCTACTTCAGTGATAGGGACTGGTAGTTGTCCAACTTTTTACGTGTAAAAGTTAATCGTTGCTCAGAACGTTCGCGCGGGAAAAATTGCGCGGCTGGTGTCAGTGTGTTCTTTACCCGTCAAGAAGGGGCGCAATTCTGCTCAGCCAAATATTCCGATGTGTGCGTGAAGCAACTCCGTCGTCAGTACAACAACGTAAGTATATATGTTGTTACTTTATACTACTATCTACATGCCGACAAAACTTTAGCTCATTTGGTGTCCGGGCCAAAGCGGAATTTTTTTTGATTTCGGGCATGTGAGACGCACAAAACGCAACAAAAAGGCATCCAATTACCTTAGACAGTGTCTTATAAAGTGAACCATTTGCTTACACACATTATATATTATGTTTCTTTGTTTAGAAGGGTTCGGACGTATAAGATGATATGATATAGAGAGCTTAATGGGAGGAAAACGACATGAAACAGGACTGAGTGTTGTTTAGGACAGCACTCACTGCATTCACGCAGCATCAAGGCGCGTTGCCAACGATGTTCTCAAGACATGCATGAAAAAAGTGGACGAACCTCGAAGTCAAGCCGCTCACAAACACGTCGTGGGCTTGAGTTTTAATCACATTGCTCCAATACCAAAAAAAAAATACAAGCGTTCTAAAAATCTAAATAAAAAATAAAAACTGTAAAGATTTCCTTATAGTTTTTTTTTTCTTTCTCAATTGGTAACGTCCATTTTATCAATGTCATATTCGTGACGGAAATACGTCACCAAGTTCTTGGTGGACCCCGGCATAAAACACTTTCGTGTCAAAAATATTCACTATTTTCACATTTTTATCGCATTTTGCCCCACCTTACCCTACCTGTTGTGGTGGTTAAGAATAAGGATGACACAGATAATTTCTATGTTATATACTACCTGGGGGGCTCAACTTACAAATGACG
Source organism: Rhipicephalus appendiculatus (assembly GCA_030522465.1). Lineage (NCBI taxonomy): Eukaryota > Metazoa > Arthropoda > Arachnida > Ixodida > Ixodidae > Rhipicephalus > Rhipicephalus appendiculatus. Next base: position 28,096 of record JALIZH010015039.1, read on the forward strand.
CGCACCCGCTACCGCGTTCAAATTTCGCCCTACACAACCATACCATCAGCACATGCGTCTGTGGGAAACAGACCACACATGACTCTTCGCCTCCAGGCTATAATAAACGGAAGCACACCAGTGTGGTGCACTGTATTCGCCAGGGCGTTGCCCTTCACATGATTCTACGCGCGCTTAATCGGACTGGAGATAGCCTGATTTTTGAAAACTGCAAAGTGCAAGAGACTTTATCACATGTACTTCGCGACTGTCCTCTCCACGCGTCCCAACGGAAGACCCGGGCTTCAACTTTGGCAGGCATCGCACTCAAAACACTGAAGGAAACATGTATATTGTCTGTAATGTTCCGCCAGATAGCGTCAGCAACTGCTGCAAGGGCAGATATATAAATTTTGAAAGAGTACTCGACTGGTTAGCACACCTTAAAGAAACCATTGTGTCACGTGATTACTGTATATACAAATCACCTCTTTGTGTCCCCATTGTCATACTTCATCTTTTTTCTTCTCTTCTTGATTCCCTGTGCAGACAAGCAGGCCACAGCGCACCAGCTCAGGCGAACCTCTCTGCCTTCTTCTAATGAGCTCTGTCTCACTCCCAATGCCACTCGTACGTACAGTTCGGCATGCAGGTTCACTGAGTGACGGCATTGTTGCCGCCCTTTTCCATCTTCAGCACATTTACAATATATTTATTGCTTGCAGTAGCCGCCTTCGACCTCGTAATGAAGTATTATGTGCAAGTACGGAACTGAAACACATTGTTGGTGCCTAGAAATTCGCTAGGTTCAAATATTAGTTTCGAGGAGTACCTTTCTCCGCGATAAAGTAATAGTATGCTCGCTAGCAACTTTCATGTTATATGATCTTGGTATTTCATTCTCGTTGGGATGTGAGGCACTAACGCCTCTCGTATTATATAGTTTGCAGGCTAGCCGCCAGCGCCCTGACTCTGTCTGTCACGTTAACCCGTAGGCTTCATGACTCCTTGACTACCCACAGTGCTTCAGACGTTTTGTTCGTGTCAAAACTTCTCCATGTAACCGCTGAGCGATGTCACGCTGCATCCAGTAGAGCACCTGTTCATCGGTCTAAATGTTCACCAGGTGACTCTCACCTGCAACCCTCCGTCGTCTGTGTCTCATTATTATCCCGAAGGGCCTACCAAATTTATATGTGTCAGCTTCGACCAACCTTTATAAAGTTGCATCCCGACGCGTTAGACACGGGAGACTTAGTGGTGGCTCATACCAAAAATCAAGCACACGCCTACATTTTTCAATAAAGTGCGATGGCGTGCCGTCTTCCTCGCTACTTACCTCATATACATCATCATTATGAAGGTAACAATGCCACAAGAAACCACTACTGCCCACCAGTTGGTTTCCTATGGCTGCTTCACAACCCAGGCAAGCATTTCCACACCATCAGTTTTGTCGTCCCCTGCCAATTCGATGTATGTACAGCTGTAAGCAAATGTAATGCTGTGGCTCTTGACCACAAGACCGCGTATGACACAACATAGCTCTTCCCACAAGCTATACAACTAGCGTTGCGGACTCCTCTTCCTCAGTGATAATGTCATCGTAATATACTGTGCGCCATAACACGCACTAAGTGAAGTCGTACGTTTCTGTCTAATGTAATGGATGACGCATTGCCATTCCGCTCCATCTTGCGAACACAACTTACCACCTCCCACTACGCGTAAATTTACGGCCTCACCAAGCGCCTGTACGTGGTGACAACAGATGTAGTATCCGCATTATGTTTGCTAAACCACAGAGATTAGTGTCTTGCTTTAAGCTTCGTTACCTTCGTTTACATCTGTTCTCATCGGAACATTCCTCGGCATTCGCCGTTCTACCTCCTGTACAAGGAAGAATCTTCCCTACCGTTAGGCGCGTTGTTTCTTGCCGCCACAACCACAACATTCGCGTATGCACGATGTATGTCCGTGACCGCGTCAGCCGTGCGCGTTCAGCTGCACGCATTTGCTTTCAATATTTTTAAGGGAACCGGAGTTGGCGCCTTGACTTATTTCAAAGAAGGGTCCGCGTTTCAGCCAGTTCCGTCATTAGCTTTATTCGCCAAATGTGAAATTTGGTGTCCGTAATAAAATTTTGTCCAGCTATACAGATTTTAACCATGTCATTCGAAAAGGGACAGATGCCACCTACAAGGTCGCACGCAACGCCGCACCAACTGCGCCATTACATCAATCATTACGTCACCCGCTCTAACGACAAGCGAAATTGTACATGTCGCCATACTAAAGCAATACTTCTTCCAAGAAACCTGAACTATTTCGCGGCACCAGGATGGAGTTTACCGGTAGAAGTGCATGCATATAAGAGGCACAGCAGATATCGTAAGCAACACGATGACGTCAGTTCGCTTTTAGGGCGAGAGTTTCTACCTTTATCTCCGGCATGCCTACACTTGCAAAGGAATCCTCTATGTGGCCATCCTTGCTGATGTTTACGAACATGTGACAGTATAAAGTCTATAGAACGTGGCTGAATACATAAAGAAAACTAATAAAATGAGCACCTGCTAATGTCTCAAAGCGCACGCGACATACTGTACTTGGCAGCAAATGTGAATTATATTAATGGCATAAGTAGTGATCAGCGTTGTCCATAACGCCGTACCATCGCTGTTTTTTGGTGTACGTGTTCTCAGTTGGTGTTGCAGCAAATGTCTATCGGCATAAATATTGCTGGTAGATTACATATCAGTTAAAAACTCCTACAGTTCTCTTAAACGTATGGAATGGTCATTCGCAACAACGTCAGATAGTGAGATGGTAGCGTGAACAATTTAACCTGGTATGCATTTATATCCCAAAAGGTAACCTCAGCAGGATTTCATTTCTTCAGTAACCTAAGCGCTTAGGAAGTAACGAATTTTGCAATCAGTGTGAAGCGAAAAATCCTGCAAGTAATGATCAATTACAAAAGTTTGATGCAAAATCTTCTACTTACGCACATTCAACTCAGCATGGTAATTAATGTAAAAAAGTCCACATTGGTTGTCGCTGCTTTTGTATAGCAACGTCTCAAAAGGTCTGTTGTTCTCTAGACAGATGGCAAGAAAACTTTGATTAGATTGTGCTGTTGTTCTAGATCCTGTGTAGACCAGGATCTAGAAAAAACGAATATCTATGCCCCCAATAGCCACAATAATTGTGGCTATTGTGGGTGTCTTGCTTTTTCAGCAATAGCCACAATAATTGTGGCTATTGCTGAAAAAAATGCTTCGTAATATGTTTGGAAAAAAGAAGTAGGAACCGAAAAAACAAAGGAAATCACCCTTGGTTATTTCCCTATTTCCACAAGATATCACATAGACAAAATAAGGTCGCCAACAAACATGACATGCCAGTTTTATTTTCAGCCCCTCAGCAATCGCTAGGTTTGTGTAACAAGCTTAATAACACTCAAGAAAAGCAAGAAGGAAAGAAATGTAAAATAGACCACAAACCAAGCTTCATTCAGTGTGATTTAGCAGTTGTAAACAATTTGCCAATAACACGCCGAAGAAAATACTTCGGGCCGACCTCATGATGCGTTAACACTAAGTTTAGAGAGCACAGGTATAACTTTCAACAGATTACTCACCCCGGGAATTCAGCTAGCCACTGTAACCAATGCACATGCGTACCTCAATTCGAAAAAGCAACAATTATGTAGCGGATAGTAGACGACAGGGAGATAATATTTTTTGAAGCTGCTCTCACGGCATCTCTGGGCGCCGAAAGATGCGTCAGTAAGCCGTCAATAAAATTATCTCCTACTGAAATCTCCTACTGAAAAAAGCACGTGCACTTTGCACGTGCTTTTTGAATTTTTATTTCTGTCGACATTGCACGAATAAAAAAACCAGTTGAAGTTCACGCTTGTTCTGTTAAACTGTGTTCGGTGTTCTTTGTAGGCTGCCCATTCGTAACATCTCCCTACCATTAGCGCATCACCCAGCCACGATATTCAAGAGCATGACATTGAAACACAACATTCCCCTAACGAAAATTATGCAACATTACATATTCAAGCATAAGCCATGACTTATTGTTAGTGGCATGTAGACGTTGCACAGACAAAGGCAGAAAAAGAGCTGCCCAGTAAAATAAATGTATCATCGTGAGAAACTCGCCATTCAGGGAGCGTGCTCAAAAGTATAACAAACGAGGTGAAACTGTGCAAATCACAAAAATGTAAGGCAAAGTACGGAACTTCGAAAACAAAGCGTTCCCAAGGGAAAACGGTTTTCAAGAACTTATGCGTGGATGGCATTACTTATAAATGGAGCGAAGCTGAACACTTGACGTTATTGCAAAGAAATGGCTTCATAAGATAAGCAGTAGGCCCTTCAAAATTGTTACCACGAATAGCCGCAGTATCACAAATATGACTGCCCAACTTGAGAGCGTGCTTGTTTTCTGAATCCCTGCACAGTCGTATGTTCCAAAACTTGGTATAGCAATGGTATATCTCACAGTTAATACTTGCCAAAGAATGGCTGAGTATTACGTATGAACTGTAACACAGGATAGAGGGGTGTTTCTGTATTGTATAAATCTTCAACAATGCTGCGGAGAATAGTCAACGTTTCAGACGTAGAAAGCACCTTTTGTAGATCATATGTGAATAACTTTACGCACGGTACATCCATGCTACAGTATACAGACTTCCTAAATCTGTTGTTGATTATATGAAGCGCTTGTCTGAATTCACACGACAAACAATATAAAATCTGAAAATAAAAATAAATATCACCGCCCAAGCACTCCGTACAAATGGTTAACCAGCGAAGCTGAAATGTGCGGCCCCAGTGTTTAGCAGTGGGTTCAACCCGACGCTGCACTGAAGCCTTCCACAATTATCGTTGCCAGGTTGTGGTTGAACCACAGGCGGTCACAGACGTCGCAGCCGAAGCCAAAGTGCCGCTGGAAAAACTCTCGCTCAAAGCGGGCGTTCGCCCGGCGAACGCGCTCCCGCAATCACGTCGACGCGGTTCTGCCCGCAACGCCGTTTCTTCGGCGCGCCAGAGGGCGCGCCGTGGCTGCAAGCGTTTGACCTTGCAAGCGTCGTACCCAAGCTCGCGCGCCAATCGAGCTTGGGTACGACGCTCAGAACGACGTAACTGATAGCACAGCCAATGGAGACCGCTCGTGACACAGATGCCGAGCGGTTTTTCGTTTCTCCTAGCGATATACAGCTTTCGCTGTAAAACACCATGCCTTTGTGGAAAGCGCAGCACAGTCACAGCGAAAGCTGGAAGAGCGGCATTTCTTGAACCCGCTGTAAGCGCTCTTCGGGCTACTAATACAAGTTCGTTTCCAAGGTACCCACTACGCCATAAATCATAATTTTTGTCAAAGCTGGGAAGCCCCCCACTACGCCATTATTCGTCATTATGCGGAGAAGCGAGGTTCCCGCTACGCATTTTGCAAGGCATTATGTGCACTTTGTTGATGCTTTGCCTGATGAAGAACAAGAAATATGGCTCAGCCCATTTTAATGTGTTGGAAGCATTCAACGACCCACTCGTTACGCAGTTCGTATTGTGTGACGCCTGGTTACACCATTCGCATTGTGTGACGCCTCGTTGTCATTTTACTCTTCTAACACGCTATGTTACATATTAACACGAAAGTGTTTTATGCCGGGGTCCACCACGGCTCCTCTGACGTATTTCCGTCACGGATATGACGTTGTAAAATATAAACTAACATGTTGAGGTCAAAGAAAAACTAGAAGAAAAAGTTACGCCAGCGGGCGTCAAACCTGCGACCTCTCGCTCCGCAGTGCGCGGCGCGAAACCATTCGGCCACGGATGCGCACGTACCTCAGCTTGCTAACGGCAAGTTATTTATATACACCATACACCGTTGGCGGTCATCAGAGCTCGTCGACTTCAGCGCGTTTTCGTCATCACTAGCGAGATGGCGCGAAGGTGGCACGGAGTGACAGCTCTAAAGGTCGTCGCGCCTCTCGCTCCGATGAGCGCGCGCCCCCCACGGGACGTGGTCGCTCGTGCTCGCGCGCTTACCTCCTGATCGGGCCATTGGGGCGCTTTGTTCGTCGTGCTTCCACCGCGAGTTTCCTTTGAAGTTACAGTGGGGAAAAAGTGCACGAAGGCCGCTTCGCTCGCCGCAGCGACCGCGTTTACGAAAGGAGCGCGCTGCTCACACATGAAGTAACCATTGTGGCAGTTCTTTGCGCTCGTCTTGTGTATACTTGTGCGTTCGTTTCATGCGTCTTTCTTCGTATTAGAGCAGCGCGCTTTGGGTGTCGAGCTGTGAGAGTTAGTCCGCGCTCGTCCTGTGTATGCTCATTTCGTGCGTTTTCTGCTTGAGGTGCGCGCTGCATGTTTCGCGCTGCTTGCCGTTCTTTGCGTCACACTACAATTTGTTGCTGTAGCATTCATTTCTTCGCCCTTGTGGCGAAACAATGCAGAATAAACGCTCAACTACTTCTGTGAATATTCGTTTCACTTTCGTGTATACCGATTCCTTTGACCAGCCATGTTTTTTTAACATGGTTCCTTGCCGACATGATGCCTCTATAAGGTAATTTTTCGAAGGAGTTTCGTGCGCGGACATGGGTTCGTTGTAGAACACTGGACTGCCACGGAGACGGTCCAGGTTCTAGCCCTGATCCATCCAGCATATTTTTTTCTTTATTCGTTGTTTTTTATTGCGCGCGATAGCGGTTACGGAAATCGGCGGCGTCGGACAACTACGGCGCCAAGAATGGCCATTGTGATCTCAAAACAGCTTTCGCTGGAAAGATCGGCAGATCCCAAGCCTTGCGGGAATCGGTTTCATGCGAAGCAGTCGGCGAGTCTATGCTGAATGTTTTGGCTTTGAGCCAAGCGTTACAACGTGAATCCGCACGTTCTTGTAGGTGTAGCAGTTGTGTGCACATCGTCAGCTTAACAGGACTACACTGGCGTTGAAAGGGTAACTTATGTTCTGACGCAACGTCAGCACGCACGTAAGAGTACAGATGTCAGTATTACCGCAACGAAGCGAACTTTACGATGTGATCACGTGAATTTCGTACCAAACTTTCTTTAGCATATTCCTCCTGGGCCGAGAAACGATTGAATATAGCGTTAGAGAATCATTGCAATACAATTCTAAAGCTTATTAGACTGTTATAGAAGCGGAGCCAAAACTGCAAGCACAATTGTGGTTCACACAACGTGACGCTTGTACTATACATTAGGCGTAGATATGTTACGTTTATTGCTTTTTTATGGAATCAGATAGCCAGCACTGCAACTACAATTGGCGTTGCACCGACATTACGCCTTCCTGGGGTCTTTTTTCAAAGCAGGTTCGAAGCCTGTCGTTGCTCTGTGGTAGAGCAGCTGACTGCCACGCAAAATGCCTGGGTTCGGTTCCTACTGCGATTGATATTTTTTTTTATTTGCGCTCGGGAGGTCAACGCTGCCCATATGGGCTTCCTTAACGCTGGCGCATCTAAATTGACAATGTTTGTTGTCGCCATTCCTGGACAAACATAAAATGTCATTCACCTATGACGCATGCCCGCATAGCACAGCCCGTGGTATACGGGTTTGTGCCATGCGTGACTTGAGGATGAAGATGTTGATGATAACAACTTTATCTTCTGCCAGATAAGGAAGCCCTGTGCTCCCCATATTTCCGGCACAGGCCTTAGGAGATGGTTTGATGAGATACGCGACAGAATGCTCATGTTATCTATGTCATGACCAGACAGTCATATTCGTGAAACCCTCTTACCCTCCTAAATCAATTTTGATCTACAGCAAGCTACGGAGGCAATCACGAGGGCACCCAGACATTGGATTCTAGATAGATAGAAGGGAATCAAAGTGACTTTGGTTCACTAAGAAATGCTTCGCATTTATAAAACTTGTAAAAATCCACACGGTAACAATGAACTAAGTTGATACTAAGCGAAGATTTCAACCTGGCATTGGATTTCCTACGCATTGCTAAGGCTTCACATGAATTTAAGGTGATTCGGGGTTGATCCTTGATCTGTTTCTTGAAAGCGGCGTAATAAAAAAGGATTTCGTGCAAATTGGTAGCATGCGTTTGTGATCGTAACGCAGTCGTGACGCTGAAAAATGTTTTATTTTTGAAATATTTTCGCAATTTTCAAGAGCACTGCGCGAGTGTATATTAGGTTTACTTGTCTTAAACTACGATGGTTTTCAGGGTCTTGTGGTGTGGTGTAAATGACCTATAGATTTTTTCAAAGGTCACCTTTTCGATCGTGTGGAACGTTTTGTTCCTAAACGGGTGCGAAGAGCGAGCACAGCAATTCGTGGGTCGCGCAAGAAACATCAAAATGATAAGGAAATCTTAGTGAAAAAAAATGGAAATGCTCCAGAATGAAGGCCTAGTAGACAAGTGAAACCCGGTATTAATAAGTTGTTGCCAAATGTAGTGAGTACTGTCAGAACGCATTACAAGCAGAGTTTATAAGAGGATCTTAGAAATTTCGGAAAGTTTTGAGGGACACCGGCTTGTTCGTCTTCCAAGACCTTTTTTTCTTGTGCATCTTCAAAATATCTGAGAAGAGGAAATAGTGTCTGCTGGTTTTAGTAATAATTTTCAGAGTGTATGTACAGGTGATAGCCGCTGTCTACCATGCATTTCTGCAGAGCGACTTCCCCGACATGATGTCGTTATTTTCGGAACACGAAACGCCCGATTTAACGGTAAAGCTCGCATTCAGAAATATCAAATTAATGATGTTCTCCCAAACTGCTTTTTGAAGCCTTATGCGGAACGAGGTGCGAAATACATTTGTTTTGTATTTGCGAAGACGATCATCAGAGGATCATTACCGGAAGGCTGAAAAACTGTTAGAGTAAAACATTCACATAAGAAAAGCTTGCGTCAGAAGTTGCAGACCATTTTGCTTATTTTCATTTGAGGGGCTTTTATAACATAAAATTCATTAACGTATAAGTAGTTTTTTCACGAACATAATGCTTTATCAGATCAGTAGCGTGGTTTGAGAAATAGTCTTTCAATGACTGCTCAACTTGCGGAAACCCTACTTCACTTTACGAGCATTCAAACAAAGAGAGTGCCATATAATTACCCGGAATTTTAACGAGGTAGTGGAACGGTGGGAGCTATGGAAAATGCACAGGGATTTTCCGAATGCAGTACATACGCGGTTAAGAAAGAGCCATCGCCCCTACGGCGAAGCAATGAATGCGATAGCAACAAAATGGGATGTCACGCTATGAACCGCAAGCTGCTCGAAACTTGCACCGCGCTGCTCAAGCACAAAGTACGCATGAAGAGAACACATACATAATCAGTGCTAACTAATAACTGCCACAGCCCGACACTTGCAGCGCGCTGCTCAAACTCAAAGAAGGACGCTCGAAAAGATCGTACAGGTGTTCACAGGACTAGCGCGAACTAACAACTGTCCCAGTTGTTACATATTGGAGCTTGAGCAGTTCCAATGGAAGTATCGACTATGCACACCGAACTGCCCCTGCTTTGGCTCTTCTGGCCAGCAGCTGACTGCTTTCGCAAACTCGGCCGCTGAAGCGAACGGAATGACCTTCGTACGCTCTTTAACTTCAGCGGAATCTTTGCGTTGATTGCACAAGACGTACCCCCCACCCTCACGAGATAACCGCGCACCCACGGTCGACCACCTGTGGGGCAAAGTATAGCAGGTACAAGTAGAAGGCTCGCGCGCATCGCAACTTTGGTGAGCATCAAGTGGAGCGACGTCCTTTTAAGCGCGGTCTTCGCGGCATCTTGCTGGTGATAAAGAAAACACGTTGTATCTCCTTCGAGCTCTGCGTACCGCCAGTGGTAAATGGTGTATATTGTCACGTGGCCAAGGACGACGCAGGGTTCATAAAACAAGGTTTATTGGAGCGAACTTGTGCTCCATAACAAGGCAAAGGAAAACGGCGAGGCAGCAGCTAACAAAACGACGTGCTCAGGTGAGCGTCGGCGGGAAAACAAGACAGTCGTGGCGTTAGTCCATCCGCAACCATCAGATTGCACTGATAACTCTAGTCTGGTGGCGACAGGGCGAAACCCTCTCCCTATCAAAATACGATCGCTAGTGTGGCATACAAGAGAACGAAGGAAACTCGCACTTTGCTTCAAACAAGGGTAAGACAATCGGCCGGGGCCATACGTTGACCACAAAACAGCTAGAACAATCTTTTGGGCATAAATAGTGGCATTGCCCCCCCCCCCCTTTAAGGCAGCATCGACCCGATGCTAATGATGCAGTCCAAAAAAACTTCATCTGGCGTAATAAGGCTTGAGCCGAACCACGTGGACAACTTCGGGCCGCGTGCGTCGTCGTGATGTACCGGAGTCACCATCGGGGGCAACCTCGTAGATGAGTGGAACAACACGTCGCTGAATTTTATATGGTCCGAAATACCGCCGCAGGAGCTTTTCACTCAGTCCGCGGCGTCAGATTGGGGTCCAGACCCACACAAGATCACCAGGGTTATAATCAGCGTCTCGGCGCCGAAGGTTGTAGCGTGCGGCATCCATCAGCTGCTTCTCCGTTGTACGCACTCGAGCAAGCTGGCGGGCCTCCTCCGGACGTTGCAGGTAACCTTGGACATCAGCGTTAAGGTCGTCGTCTTCGACGTGTGGCAGCATGGCGTCGAGCATCGTCGTCGGCCGTCGTCCGTAGACAAGCTAGAATGGAGTCATGTTTGTAGTTTCTTCGATAGCTGTGTTGTACGCGAACGTGACATAAGGGAGTACCTCGTCCCACGTCTTGTGTTCAACGTAGACGTACATAGACAGCATATCCGCAATCGTCTTGTTCAGGCATTCAGTTAGCCCGTTCGTCTGGGGGTGATACGCCGTGGTCTTCCGGTGATCCGTGTTGCTGAAGCGCAAGACTCCTTGCACAAGTTCTGCAGTAAATGCCGTCCCGCGGTCTGTGATAAGGACCTCGGGGGCTCCGTGGCGCAGCACCACTTGGTGGATGAAAAATTTGGCGACTTCTTCTGCAGTCCCTCTGGGCAGCGAGGTGGTCTCTGCGTAGCGCGTCGTGTAGTCTGTGGCTACTACAATCCACCTGTTTCCGGATCGCGACATGGGTAACGGACCGAGAAGGTCCATGCCTATGCGTTGGAAAGGCCTCGATGGCGCGGTTGTCGGCTGCAGAAGTCCAGCGGGTCTGGTCGGTGGCGTTTTCCGGCGCTGGCAGTCACGGCAGCTCCGGACGTAGTGGGTGACGTTAGATGCGAGGCGGGGCCCGTAGTACTTCGTCTTGATCTTTCCGAGCGTGCGTGCCGTGCCGAGGTGCCCTGATGTTGGTTCGTCGTGGCACGCTGCCAAGATTTCATCGCGGATGCTAGCGGGGATGACGAGAAGATACTTCGTTCTCGTTGTAGGGTCAAAGTTCTTCACTAGCACGGAGTTTTTCAGGCAGAATGCAGCGGAGTGGCGTTTAACAGACCTTGGCACGGTGACGTTGTGTCCTTCGAGGTGGTCGATCATGACTCGCAACTCGGGGTCGGCGCGCTGCTGGGCGGCCAGGTCGCTCTCCGTCACGATGCCAAAGAAGGCAGCGTCTTCATCGGAGTCCTGTGGCGGCGGGTCGACGGGAGCGCGTGATAGGCAGTCGGCGTCCGAATGTTTCCTGCCGGATTTGTAAACGATGGTGACGTCGTATTCTTGCAGGCGTAGGCTCCATCGCCCCGAAGCGGCCCGAAGGATCCTTCAAACTTGCGAGCCAACACAGCGCATGGTGGTCCGTTACCACCTTGAATGGCCTGCCGTAGACGTACGGGCGAAACTTTGAAATGGCCCATATTATGGCAAGGCACTCTTTTTCAGAGGCCGAGTAGTTTCTTTCTTCTTTCGACAGGCTGCGGCGGGCGTAAGCGCTTACTTTTTCGCAGCCGCTCTGCTGTTGTACGAGGACGGCACCAAAGCCTACGTCACTTCCATCTGTGTGCATTTCTGTCTCGGCAGAGTCGTCGAAATGTGCAAGCACAGGCCGGGTGTTGTAGGCGGTTTTGTGGTTCGCAGAACGCATTCTGCTGCGCTTCCCCCCAGCAAAACTGAACGCTGTCTTTCGTCAAGCGCGTGAGGGCGGTTCAGCGATTTTTGCGAAGTTGTTGACGAAGCGGCTGTAGTATGCGCACAGCCCCAGGAATCTTCGCACGCCTTTGTCTTTCGGCCTCGGAAAGTTTGCTATGGCTGTAGTTTTTGCAGGATCAGGCAGGACGCCCTCGGCGTTGACGACGTGGCCCAAAAACTTCAGTTGGTCGTACGCGAAACGGCACTTGTCTCCTTTCAACGTTAAGCCCCGACGTGCAAATAGCTTCGAGCACAGACTCAAACCTCGCGAGGTGTTCGTCGAAATTCCTGCCCAAATTACAACGACGACATCGAGGTAGACGAGGCAGGTGTGTCATTTTAGGCCGCCTAGTACGGTGTCCATTACTCTTTGGAATGTTGCCGGTGCCGTGCATAATCCAAAGGGCATCACCTAGATCTCGTAGAGTCCGACCGGCGTTATAAACGCTGTCTTCTCAGCGTCTCTTTCGTCTATTCTCAATTTACCAGTACCCTGTTTTCAGGTCCATCGAAGAGAAGTACTTCGCGTGGCAAAAGGTGTTCGAGGGCGTCGTCGGTGCTTGGGCAGCGGGTATACGTCCTTTTTCGTGATTTTGTTCAGCCGTCGGTAATCGACGCACAAACTCAGAGTACCGTCTTTTTTCTTCACGAGCACTACCGGGGCAGCCCAGGGACTTTTCGACGGCTGTATAATGTCGTCGGCGAACATGTCCTCGACTTGTGTCCGAATCGCTTCGCGCTCGTGAGCAGACACGCGGTAACGGCGACTGTCGCGTTGGTCGGGCGCCATCTTCGGTGATCATCCGGTGCTTTGCAAGGGGCGTCTGTCGTAGTTTGGAGGTCGACGAGAAACAGCCACTGTAGCCCTGTAGTAACGCCCTTAGCTTTTCCAGCTCTTGCTGCGGTAGCGCCGGGCTTCACGTCGAAGAAGTAGGCGGGCTCGAATGCGTCGTGCGGTTCACGCTGGAAATCGACGGCATTGTCGGCACTTTCTTCCTGAATTTCCTCGAGGAACGCAATGGAAGCTCCCTTGTTTAGGTGCTGATATTTGCTCGGTGAAATTAGTGATTAGAACATGGGATTTTCCGTGCTTCAAGCGCACAATACCTCTTGCGACGGAGACACCGCGGTCCCAGAAGCAAGCTGAGGTCGTTCTCCACGATAGCGTCACTGTCAGGACCAGCATCTTGACAGGAGACGGCGATCACCGAGCTTGAACGTGGAGGCGAGATTACGTGGTCGTCAGCTATTCTAAGAGACACGCGCGGTTCACCGCTTGGTTGAGGCGTCACGGCGTGATCGGCGGAGAAACTGATCAACTTTGAATGCAAATCAATAATTGCACCATTGTCGGCCAAAAAATCCATGCCCAGGATTATCTCGTGGGAGCAGTTGGGAAGTACGACGAAAGCAGCAGGGTACGTGACGCCGTTTATGGTGATGCGCGATGTGCAGGTTCCACTTGGCGTGACGAGGTGGCCTCCTGCTGTGCGTATGCACGGACCATCCCGCGAATTGGTCCGCTCATCACTGAATAGTCGGCTTCTGTGTCTATCAGAGCAACTACGTCAAGGCCGTCAACGCATAACTTAACGTCAGATGTAGTCGGTCTCGAGTTGCGGGTTCGTCGAGGCGTCGTGTCACGGCTGGTTCGCGTTGATGGTCCATGGCTGCGCGTCGTCGTCTCGTTGATTCCGGGCTCGATTACGTCCTGCAGGCGCCGCGCCGAGTGCCCGTCGTCGTGTTCGGGGCTAGCTCGCAGCGGCGGGGCGTGGGCGTGTCGTGAATCTTTGTCTGGGATGCGCCGGTGCGTCTTTGGAGGTTTTTCGTTTTTTCGCCGTACTGCAACTTCACCTCCCGAAGCTGCTGCTTTCAGTTTCCCCTTCCTGGGCTTGGGGACCTTCCGCGTGACGAGTAAGTGTTGTTGCGGGGCCCTGGTGATCCGTATCGACGGGGTGACGGTGAACGGCCGAAGTCAGCTGGTCCGCGGCTAGTACGAGATAGGTACTCATCAATCTCGCTCGGTAGTTGGCCGCGCAAGGGGCGCGGTGCGTCGACAGAGAAGCCTCTCAAGCCGAGTTGTCTATAGGGGCAGCGACGGGGTGATGTGACCGGCTTCTCCGCAGTGGTAACACAGCGGACGACGGTCCGGGGTTCGCCACACGTCAGTCTTCCTTGGCGTCTGTTGTTGCAGCGTCGATAGTAGGGCGGACGATAGAGGCCGTTGGTAAAGGGGAGGACGTTGGTAATGGGGCTCCTGGAGGCGAGGTACGGGAGGGCGAGGGGCGCGAATAGCGGCGGCCTAGGCCATAGCCTGAGGCTTCCCGTTGTGTGTCCAGCAACGCACTAGTCCCCAGTGCTTGTTGCAGCCTCTTCACGGATCACATCGCTTAGAGAGGCGACTTGGGGCTGCGACACGGCTGGGAAGAGTTTCCGCAGCTCTTCCCTTACAAATGCGCGGATGGTCTCGCGTAGTGTGTCCGTCGGAATCTGCGTTCCCTCAGCGTAGTTCACCCTCGCCATTGTCAATAAAGTGGCGGTCATACTGCTTAGCACGCATTTCAAAGGGCCTCCTCCATTGTCCTAGCCTCGGACACGAACTCGGCAACGGTTTTCGGTGGGTTACGGACAAGCCCAGCGAACAGTTCTTCCTTCACGCTACGCATTAACAAGCGCAACTTCTTTTCTTCCCCCATTTCAGGGTCAGTCCGCCTGAAGAGCCTTGTCATTTCTTCGACGAAGACAAGAACACCTTCGTTAGGGTGTTTCTTGCGCGTCTGCAGCAAGAACTCGGCCTGCTCCTTCCGTACAACTGCGGTGAAAGTCGCTAAAAATTGCGTTCTGAATGCCTGCCAGGAATTTAAGGAGCGCTCATGGTTTTCGAACCAAGTCCGAGCTGAGTCGGCAAGGTAGAAGAATACGTGCCTCAGTGTCTCCTCGTCGTCCCAGCGGTTAAATAGCTTGACCCGTTCAACTTGCTCCAGCCGAGTCTTCGGGATCCTCCGAGGGTGACCCGTGAAATAGGGGCGGCTCCTTGGGCTACTGTAGAACTACGGGAGCATTGGTACCGTTGGTCATGGTGGCGGCGTCGTTCATCTCGGTGGCCACGACGTCCTTCTTCACTTTCTCTGGTAGCAGCCCAAACTCCAGCTGAAGGCCTTGCTGTCGGCGGCTGGTGCGTGTTGGGCTTGCCTGGCGACTTGAAGAGGACGTAGGGTTCATGTACCCAACACCTCCACCGATGTCACGTGGCATAAAACAAGGTTTATTGGAGCGAACTTGTGCTCCGTAACAAGGCAAAAGAAAACGGCGAGGCAGCAGCTAACAAAACGACGTGCTCAGGCAATGCCACCTAGAAAAATAATTCAGGCCTGCTCACCCCCTCCGGGCATGGCCTCTGACGTCACTCAGTCTTGTCCCTTGTCTGCCGCCGAGCCGACGTGCGCATGCATGCTCCCGCCGTTCGAGAGAGCAGGATTGCTAAGCCGGACGAAGCCGGTCGTGGTGTGCTGGTGTTTCTTTTGGCGACTGCATGAAGATGACCGTGTTCTTCTGCGTCTGTGAAGTGCTGCGTGGCGATATGTGTTTCGTTCACCGAATTTTCGCGTAGTGTACACCTGTAAGCGCTTCCAATGGAGCAGTGCTGCGGGCCCAACTGTCGCCGTTTTGTACCGGAGGTCCAAAGTGTTTTCATTCTCCAAGGACGACCAAAAGGCGAAATGAGAGCGTGCCGTTCGTCGGGATGACATCGATATCCGTTCTCTGCGTGATTCGAAGGTACGCTTTTTATTTGTTTTAAAAGCACCACTTCTAACATGTTCGGTTCTTTCTGTAAAATGATGTCGTGTGCGCTTCTGACTTGTTAGCGTAAGCCTTCACATTAGACACTTTTCGCTTATATAGTGTCGCTGATGCTCAGGCCCCGCAATAACTTAGCGTACCGAGATAATGCTGGGAACTGCATATACTTCGCGTTTTTTTACGCACGCGTTTGCCGAGACACGGTTTGCTTGGCTGAAAAACGACTGTGAAACGAAGTAGACGCATTTTCTTCACGTTCCGCTCAACCGATTTCACAAGCGGAGCGAGAGGTGCGTTTTACGTTCTACAGCTCGCATTCCGAACACATCAAAAGTGGAGCAATAAACACTCATGGCAATACATTATAAGAACAGGCGTTTTTTTCTTCAGGGTCGGTAAACATTTCGCTATTTGCGCGTAGCACCGTGGTCTTATTGTAACACATCCGATTACTTTGTTGAGAAAAGGGAAGGAGGGAGGAGTATTTCTTACCGCTGCTCCGACCTTTTTTTTTTTTTCGGTATTATAATTAGGCGCCGGCGCCGCCTGCCCCTTCGCCTAATTTATTTCTTTGGAATATGTACTGCTCATACACCCGCATCTGGATGCCTCTAGACGACTCAAAGATCTCCCTGCTTTTGTACCTTAGTCAATAAGGGGCATGTGGAGCAGAAAGCGTCAGATAAGTCGCCTTCTTAAATGGTTTTCAGGTGTGTGAGCTACATTTCAAGCCGGAATACTTAAGGATGACTACCAAGTACACCAATCCAAGAACCGACACTACAGTACAAAAGCGCGAAATCTGCAGAGAAAACTGCAGAAGTTTAGCTGATCAATAGGAACAGTTTCTGTGCATCTTCTGGACAGTGTGTAATGCGTGTGTGTATAAATAAAGAATACAAATTGAATAAAATTTACCTTATTTATTTCGTCACATTGTTGGGCCATCAAACTTTGCTCTTATAAATCGGTCACATGTTCCATAGCGTACGATCTTTTATTTTTCAATTGAAATAATAAATGGCTTACAGATAAATCACCAAAAAAATTTAATTAAAGCTTGTTACATTCCTTAAACCAGCGCCAATCCCGACGCAAAAGGCAAAATTAAGCTTTTGCACATATAAAACTCGCTGCGAACGTTTTGTCTTTTCACGGAAGACGTTGCTGGCAATGGCTTCACAGCCTTCCGTGCGCGCTGGCTTGGGCAAGACGCGTGACGTCACGGCGGCAGTGAGCAGGCCTGATAACATTTTTCTAGGTGGCATTGGCTCAGTTGAGCGTCGGCGGGAAAACAAGACAGTCGCGGCGTTAGTCCATCCGCAACCATTAGATTACACTGATAACTCTAACCTGGTGGCCACAGGGCGAAACCCTCTCCCTATCAAAATACGATCGCTAGTGTGGCATACAAGAGAAAGAAGGAAACTCGCACTTTGCTTCAAACAAGGGTAAGACAATCGGGCGGGGCCCATACGTTGACCACAAAACAGCTAGAACAAACTTTGGGGCATAAATCGTGGGAATATGAATAGCTCACCGTTAGAGTGCTCAAGGACGGTTTTTTTTTTTTCTCGTGGCCGAGTCGCGAAACGGCTCACGCTGCGGAGCGAGCGAAGACTCGAAGGTTCAAATCCCTGGTCGTGCGCTTCAAAGAATATTTCTTTTTGCTATTTTAAGCAATACATATTTTTCCTTAAAAACTATAGAAGTTAGGCACTTGCCGTCTTCACACCCAATTTCAATAGGCCGAGGCGGAATGATTTTGTCGCGAATGAGATCACTCAGAAATGGCTCATTAAAAAATTAATTCACTTTTTTATTGTGAATTTTAGGGTGGTTGTTTAATGACGAAGTTGTTCTACGTCACAATTTATGGCGAGCAGTTTCTAAAAATTTAAAATATTGCGTGTAGTTTAAAAGGGCCCTGCAACACTTTTCCAAGTAGCCATGGAATGGATTCAATAAAGGAGCTTATTGCCTCACGAATTCACTGCCGCAAAAATTTTTGGAATCCATCCAGTACGAGCGGAGTTACTAGGATTTCTCGCACGCTGCAATCACTCTCTCTTCTCTCGTCCCAAAGAAAGCGCTGGAAGCTAAGCAGGTAGGGATGCCGCGGGGAAAAGAAATGCGTCACGCGCGCCTCGTGACCTTGAGCACTTTTTCTCTTTATTTCTTTTCTTCGAATGCGCGGATTTTCAGAGCGATCGCGCGCGCACGCGTGGACAAGTCGCGGCCTTCCGCGGCGGCCCCGGTAATGACAGAGCGCGCCATGCTCAAATCAGCCAATGGCTGGCACAATGGCTGTGACGAGTGATTTTTGAGCTTGTATCGTCATTTGTCGAGAGAAGAGAAAGCAAATTTTTAGCTGACTTCCAGAATTTATTGCGAATTCCAGGCCACGTCCTGCGCTATGATATTTGGCTCGCGTGTTCCCGGGAACAACGACTACAGATCGGCAGCATTTTCTGACCATGCTCAAAAAGTCTTGCAGGTCCCCTTTAAGAGATCCATCGTCGAGTTTCCAGACAGCGATGCCGGCTATACCGAAACTGAACGCACCGGGTGCGCCGGAAGGGCGGTGCGTGTGCAGCGTTAAGCCCTAACCGCATGCACGCGATTTTCGAGCGACAGCGACAAATGAGCTCCGTCGCGCTGTCGCGTCGCGACGGCTGCAACCACACGTTGGCGACAAAGTGCCATTGTTGCTAGATTGAAAACTATCGCGTGCATGCCGATAAATTGCGAAAAGAAGTTTAAAAGTAGACCGATGACAACATGCCAAATTTATTACTGTCTTGTGTGGCATAAGGAAGCCATAAATGCGTTTCGTGACTTTCTTCATTCGCTAAATCTCGTTTAACCGCGACAGGGTGCCCAGAAGCGTACGCTGCGACGGCTACGACGCACTTTACATGACGATTTGACATTGCAGTAAGCTACCGTCATTGCAGCAAGCTACCACCGAAACATCAAAACAAGCGGTCGATAACAAGATTAACGACAAAATACGGCCGCCTGCCTCACTCTGCGCGTGAGATGTGGCTGTAAAGAAGGTAGTCTGTACCTTGCAGTCTTTCAAGTACGCACGGTAAGAAGCATCGAGAGCAAATTGCAACCGAAGCGAGGATCGGGGGCGGCGCCATGTTGCCGGAAATCGTCACGCTCGCTTCCGGGCGACAAGCGATCTTTTCTAGTTTTCCAGAAACGCGCGACGCGACAAGCGACAGCGACGGATGGGCCTCGGCGACAGCAAATCCTGCCGCTCGTCGCTGTCGCTTGTCGCTGTCGCTCGAAAATCGCGTGCATGCGGTTAGAGCCTTACGCTGGCACATCCCTTTACGTAATTCGAATGATGGTGTGCCGCGCGAGAACCTCACTGCGCGAGAAACAATCTGTCATCCTGGCAAAGCTTGCCGACCGATGGTCCTTCGCGCATGGTGTGCGCGGGTTGTCTGATTGTTTTCAGTTTAAGGCGAAAGCCTTTAATGTCTCATACTCGCTGTGACCGACGTTGGTCCGCGCCTTGGAACCGTGCCAACTGCGGGCGCGCCAACGGACGCCGGTCGCGTGGGTCGCGCCTCGCGTCGCCCGCGTTTCGCTTGCGTTGAGTCGCTGTGCCGAGCCAATCCAGAGGGTGTTGGCCGAGCGTGCCCACTCTTGCAAGAAGGGACCCGCGCGAAGGATCATCGGTCGGCACGCTCTGTTAGAATAGCACATTGTTTCTCGCGCGGCGGGTTTATCACGTTGCAACTATCATTCAAATATTGAAAAATAATTAAAGGGGCCCTGCGATACTTTTTGAGCATAATCAGAAAACGCTGCCGATCGGTAGTCGGTGCTCCCGAGAACACTCGCGCCAGATGTTATAGCGCAGCACGGGGCCTGGAATTCACAACAAATTCTCAAAGTCATCTAAAAATCACTTTCTTTTCTCTCGACCAATGACGCTACAAGCTCAAAAATCAGTCGTCACAGCGATTGTATCAGCCATTGGCTGATTTGAGCATGGCGCGCTCGGTCGTTGCTGGGGCTGCCGCGGGATGCCGCGATTTATCCTGGCGTGCGTGCGCGCGATCGCACTGAATAACCGCGTATTGCAAGAAAAAAAATACAGAGAAAGTGCTAAAGGTCATGAGGCGCGTGACGTCGTTTTCTACCATCGTGCCATCCCTCCCTGCTTAACTTGCAGCGCTTTCGTCGGGACAAGAGAAGAGCGAATGCAACTGCAGCGTGCGACAAATCTTTGCTCCGCTCGTACTGGATGAATTCTAAAAATTCTTGCGACGGCGAATTCGTGAGGCAATGAGCTCCTTTACTGAAACCATTCCATGGCTACTTATAAAAGTATTGCAGGGCCCCTGTTCCGGCGTGACGCAGCACACGGAATGCCCATCCGGCGCACCCGGTGCGTTCAGTTTCGGTATCTCCGGTATCGCGGTCTGGAAATTCTACAATGGATCACTCAAACTAAGCGCAATATTTTCGATTTTTAAAAATTAGGCACCCCACAAATTTTGACTAGAACAACTTTGCCATATGAACAACCTACCTAAAATCTATAATAAAAAAGTTAATTTAAAATTTTGCACATACGCACTGGCGAGAAGTTTTGAATGAAAATATACTCATTCTCATGTTGTAATACGATAGTGTTATAGAGATCGTTTTGCCGAAATTCTGGCGCGGTGCCAGCGTTGGCGTCATCATCTTTGGTTGAGAGTGAAAAATCAGCGTTGCGCGTGACCGACAAATTGAGAAAGACGCACAGAAAACGAAATATAAAAAAAGACATTCGGTTTCACTGAAAATTAAACTCAGGCCGGGTGTGTGGCAAGCAGGTATGCTACCACAAAACCACGCTATTGCGTGAAAGTGCTTCGAAAAAAAAAACTGTGCATACATGTCATGTAGTGGAAGGAGTCTCTTTAGCGCAAGTAATATTGCATGGCAGAAGGGTAGAATCGTACTAGGCGTCAAAACATGTGAATTGCGCAACGACCGGTTGTTTTGAAGGTTCACCCATTACAAAGGTCTGAGACATATTTAATCATCAACAGCTGCAAATGCACTCAACAAAGTGATCAGCTGCGTGGGTTCGCGTGTTCTCTTTCGGATGCACAGTGGGCCCTTCGCTGATTGTCAAAAGGAAAAAAATTACACCATCTCCCGCTAAAGGGAACCATGTGTAGATGTGAAGCAGCGGGCGCTAACGCTTAGACTGGTGGCGGCGTTGACGCTGGCGCTCATCGCAGCGTTGCGCAGGAGAGAAAACTGGGGAGGCGCAAAGCAGGCAGTGATGGAGCAGTGTTTCCTACTGGAACATGCCAATCGCTGCTAATGGGCAATGAGAGACAGAAGACTCCGACTGGACACAGAGACCCGCACTCCGCTTTTAGTTAACGCACACGCTGCGAATTTTTATTGTTCAACAACGCACAGGAGAAATCTTCCACCGGCACCACCTTGGAGGTCAAGATCCATTGCCATATATACGGGATGGCCAGTGAACGGTTGTGCAGCGCGAGCAGTCGGTTTTTTCAACCAAGAAACTCGCTAGCAGACGCTGCCTGCGTCGGCGTCGCGAGGGGAGAGAGGGGGAAGCGGAGGAGAGGAGAGAGAGGGGGTGACACGCATGCGCAGTGGGGAGTGTGAACGCCATGGGCAGGGATGCGTAGAGGAGAGAGGGGGGAGAGGAGAGAGGGGGGGACGCGCATGCGCAGGGGGAGTTAGACGCCGCGGGCAGGGATGGAGAGAGGGGGGGGAGTGTAAGAGGGGAGAGAGGAAGGGAGGCGCATGCGCAGTGAGGGTGTGGTTGCCGTGGGGGAGGGATGCCTAGAGGAGAGAGAGGTTTTTTATTTGTATTTTTTCTTTAACTGTTTGCGCATGTGCAGTAAGGGTGGGCACGCGGCACACCACCACCACCACCACCACCACCACCACCGGATTAAGCTTCGCCATAAGATGCTTCACATCTAAAAGTGGCGTAGTGGGCTGTGCACAACTGTGCTTCCAGGAGACGTCCAAGGATATTTTGAAACTGCGAATGTTACGCGCACATTCGTTCGTTTCCTTGCGATACGGTTGAGGCATGCACCAAGAACTGAAGCCAGGCTAGCCATTCATAAGGCGAAGCGCACGGGGCCCGATTTTGCTATTGCGTTCTGCTATTTAAGGTGAAACTCAAACGTCCTCCAAGTTTTCATTATCAGAACGTTACTCTACCGCCATCAGTTGAAGTATGAATCAAGTGGCTAGCTGCATTACTAAAATATGTACAATAAACGCACATTTTTACTTGCCTGGACTTTCCATTCTCATTTCATTGTAAGGATCATCATTTGTTGCAAGGTTTCGATTGACAGAGAAAAAGGCATCAGCCGTATCGTTAAGTCTGGTTGCCAAAAAATAGAAAAATAAAACGCGTTTGTCATTCATCTAAATGCAGTCCGATGTTATGGAAAAGTAAATGTACTTACATCACTTCGCCGGATAAGGAATACCTTGTCATATTGGCATAAAGCGGGTTTACTTCATGCATGACGTCCACAGTACATATAACACTGCTGTTTCTTGTGCTGTTGTATACCCATATTTTGTCTGTGGTGTTAAGGAACTGAAAGTAAGTGTTCGAAGTTACAACGTGTACACTCTGCCGTCCCGGCAAGACAAGAATCTACGAATATTTCGTGCGCAGTAGTTATCAATGCAGTAATAGTTGTCATTATTGAGAGCAGTGTTGTACGGAACGGCGTTCCAAGGAACGACGTTCTAGAAACTCCTTCCTTTTAGGAGGAACGGAGGAACGCCATCGTTGTCAAGAATAGGTGGAACTTTAACGGTAACTCATTAGGTTTTCGAAGACCGGCAAAAAGAACGGCGTTCTCTCTGTAAAGCGTTCCGTGGCAATGAACAGACGCACTGACTCAGCAAATCATGCAGAACAGGGTGAATGGCGCAACAAACTGCGGCTCGCCTGCCACGAGAGTAAAATGCACCTTAGTTTTCTCTTCAAGGCGCCCGCCCGGTGTGCAGCACGGCACTGAGTTCATCTACGTGCGCGTCGGATAGCGGACATTTTTTTTCGTTTTGTCTGCACCAGTCTGGACAGTAATGAATGCCGCGCTTTTGGGTGGACACATTGTGGAAAACGTTTATTTTTACTTGACATTCCAGAACCATCGAACCCCATTGCAGGAAAACCGCCAGGAGGAAAAACGCGCTTGCGAATGTCGGTACCTTTTTTTTTTTTTTTTTGTTGCTGCGTGTTTTGGTGATTTAGCTACAGGTCCCCTTCGTTTTGTCGGCATAGGGAAAATGGGGGCGGGGGGTTGCCTCTTGGGGACCCTAAGTACAGGAGCCGATGCGCCATTTTCTGCGAATTGTTCGAATGCTAGAGATAACAGAGCAAATCCGGTGTTTAACGCGCACGGAACAGAAGAACTTTCCACGACGTAACAATGGTGAACTTTAAATCTGGTCCTGCCCAGTTCATGACAGTGTTTTTCTCGTCGCGTGGATTTAGCGGCTCTTTAGATCGTCCCTTTGAGGCATATATTTCGTGCACGCCGCCGGTAGCTGCGGACAAATCTCAGCCCTTCGACACCTCGTTGCGTGAACGGCAGGGAAGAGGCCCTTACTACGCAATGGATGCGGACGCCACCGTGTTGCCTTCCCGGTGCCTTCCGTCCGATGTTCGCTTTTGGACAGGCGTTCCTTCAATATGGGAATTATCTCTGCGGCTATCGGTCCAGTTCATCCCGTGAGCTACCGCACTGGTAACGTCTCTGTGACCCAACAAACGATACGCCTACATTAAGCGCTCTATTCTTGATGCTCCCGCCTAGTCTGCCCTCGCGTCCATGGCCTTGCTTGACTGTTCCTATCTGCGAGAACACTGCAGTATCTTCAAGCACTTCGATGGAATGGCTCTTGAACATTTGCGAACAAGTGCTGACGATAAAACAGGCAGGTTCGTCGCTCGGGCACAACAGCCAAGTTGAAGTTGTTGCTGAGTTCAAACAAAAGACTTTACCAAGCTGCGAATATCTGTACCGGGCAATATTTTCTTCCTTTACTATAATATCTATTCAGTACTCATTTAGCCCTAATGAATTATCCCTCTAGAGGCCGTGTCTTGTGCAAAAAAATTGGTTATAGTGTCATGTTGTCTTGACGGAAAAGAAAAGCACGATGAATTCGCAAAAATGAAGTACTTTACTGGTGCAACTTTGCCTAGTAAAATAAAGACACGGAGTACAAGCAACGCTCACTGTACAGTGGTAACGGCAAGCATGGGTGTCGGGCTTCGACTAATCTGCCTCTCTGTAAAATACAATATTAATAGCTCTACCAACTGAGCTCCCACGGTGGTCATCCCCTCACCCACTGGGGCATATATGCGTCAGCTTAGATGTTTTATCGAACCTTCAGTGTGATTGCTGGTGTTCGCTTTAGATATATAGAGCAAACTCGGTTACTCGTGTTCCGCACGTAACCATAGCAGAACAGTCTTAAGCAATCAAGAGGTTTCGAGACACTGCTGTGCGGCTTGCGGCGAGTGATGGTTATAGGGTATAACGGGTGGAGCCCGGTCACACAAAACAAAACAAAAGCGCGCGGCACTATGGTTACAAGTTAGGAAATTTTATGTGCATATATTTTACTTGAATTTTTCTTGTTTTTTTCTTTCTTGTTATTGTACGGATCTAACAATGTACTATGTGTAATGCTCATTTGAATGTATATGTAACCACTCCTGCTTTGGCGGCTAAAAATGGACCTGCAGTATCCTGTAACTAAATAAATAAATAAAAAAAATAAAATAAAAAAAATATGCGCAGTATCCTGATTGCGCATTAGAATACCAACGTGGGAAGAACCACACGTATTGCACTTGCAATAGGTGCATACCAAAGTTCCAGTTCAACGTGTCTGGAGTAGACCAGTGCGCCGGTCCCAAAATCGAGGGCACCGGCGGACCGGCCTCTCCACCTCCAGCGGCGGCGCGTCGGGAGGAGGGGGGGGGAGAGGGGGGAGGCTGGGGTAGATTCAAGATTCAAGAGTTTTTGGGGAGAGAAATTTTCCCCTGGAATATTATAAAATAAAATAAAATAGTCATCTCAATATCTCATATAATATACATTAAGAACTTCTCCAAGTTTTAGAAAAAAAAGGCTACAGTCGTGCATGAAGTGAGAGGTTGTCATGAGGAAAGAAGGCTTGGTGAAGTGGCGCATGACGGGACACCATACTTAAAATACGGAAAGGTTGAATAAAATATGTAAAGTTTGCCAAAAGGTGTTTGCTTTCTGCCTAATCTGTTTTCGCAACTATTTTGACTAGATTGAAGAGGTGTTAAAACGGGGGTGTCCACAGCGGAGAAGAGGTGTCCGTTAAAGCGAAGCTGGCAACTCGTAAGCCTTCATGACTCAAGGTGAGTATGACAAGGATCTTTTAATTCACTGTGATTATTTTCTACACAACATGTGCGCTCGAAGTGGGATGTCGAAATAATTCTTATAGCACTAAGGATGTTAATCAGGATTGAATCCGGCATGAATTTACCAGGAATATAATTATTCGCTGAACTGCGCAAAAAACTCGCAGAGAAAAGAAATGGCGTTACTTTCGTGAAATATTTTAAGCCATACGCAATATCGGAGCTCTGCGCACTTCAAAACTCATCCAGACGACAGCTGCACGAGGCGCATCGCTTCGCAAAGCCGAACAGCTGTTCTCTCGTGTGCTTGGGATCTGAGGTAGGAGTTGAAGAAAAGTGTTCATTGCAGAGGAGATGCTGCTCTTTAACTTCTCTTGTGACCTTGCGCGGCAATATATCTCCATTGTTTTTCCCACTGCGATTATAACCACATGCGTCAGCTATCGAAACCACGTTATTTGTGCACGACCTGTGCAACGCTGTGCTGCATTGCTCGACTCATTTCTTTAGCCACAAGTATTTTTACCCCCTTCAGAACAGCATGTGTCGTAGTGTTCCGAATAAACAAGGCATGGAACTCTGCATTAACGGTGCTCCCCCAACCAAACAAAAATGCCGATCGCGCGCTTCGACTGTCTAGGGTGAGAGCGTCTCGAATAATGCTGTTTTAATGCACATTGGTTATTTATAATGCCTTGTGGTCGTAATCTATCGCGCGGATTGACTGTTGATCTGGTTTTCTTGAAGGCTATACGTGTGCGTTCACTAGGTTATCTTTTCAAAATATCGTGCTCTTTCCTTTCGCATGCCACGCAGGCGTGCATTATCTCGCGCCGCGCGCTATTGCAAAGAGCATAGAAGCATAAACGTGCCCGTGATTAGCGATAAAATTAGTACGATGATCTACCGAACATACAGCTCAATCTATAGTGCGGCCTGAGAACATGTACGGCTCTCTAACTAAGTGCTCCGTGTTCGCAGTGTATGCTGACCGAAGGAAGCAGAAGAAAAAAATGTCCCCCACCTCCCCGAAGGGAATCGTGAGGAAATGCGAATGCATTTCGCGCGCGCTTCACTCCATTTATATATAGTGGTTGTGGTTCGAAGAAGGAAAAGGCGCCTAATTTCTGCAGCCTGGTCGGGAGCACGGCGCAGCGCGTTTTTTCTTCTCTTTTTCTTACTTTTTTCTTTGATTCTTTTTTCCTTTTTTTTCATGTTTTTTCTATTTTATATATATATATATATATATATATATATATATATATATATATATATATATATATATATATAGGTGCGAGCGAGCGGACGGGAGAGTGGGGCGCAGGGAGGAGAGAGAGCGAACGGCGAGAGAAGGAGCGGCGAAGCACTGCACCTACCCTCTCCTACACTCTCTCGCACCACATGCTCCGGTTGCTAGGGGCGAGGATAAGCGCGCGCGCCAGCAGCTGTTGCTATGGGAGAGGGAGTTAGAGCGGAGAGATAACACCTGCCGGCGCGCGGCCGCCGCGGACAACGCCGCACAACGCCGGATGCCTGACATAGCCCGACTAAGAAATGCATTCGCATTTAAAAAAAAGCGGAGGGTGTAAACCGAAGTGCAGAAGCGGCGTGCAAGGCGTGCGAGCTATGTACTTCGATCGACGCACAGAAGGTGAGCGCACACTGCCTTGCGAGGCTTGCAAAGCGGTGGCTGTGTGAATTTTACGATCAGGTCTCGTGTGGCGGCTCTGAGTTACCGCGGACGCTCGCAGCAGCGTCTATGGCGCTGCTTATACACATGTAAATAAGTAAGCCTGAATATCAGAGCCTGAGGTCTGCTTAATTTTCTGTGCGGTCATCTCTACACAGTGGAGGGTATTGTCTCCGCGCCAGGTAAAAAAATCCACGCATATCCACGGAGTGAATGATGATGAGTTGGCGAAGCTCCGGAGGTTCATCGGTAAAAACCGTGAATCTTTCGGGAATCTTGCCCAGTACATCATCAAAGACGTGACAAACACTGTGTGTATATATTAAGAAATTTTATTTATTCGTGAGCCGTGATTTTCCGTTTTCGTACTGGAGCCGCATTTTCTTCGTTGGTCGTGAGCCGTGGTGGTTACCGTTTACATAAGCCGTGGCTTCCGTTCCGCCTTCATTATAACGGGTTTATGGTCGGTGAAGTCGAGGGATAGGTGTTCTTAGATGGGTGGTAGTGGGAATTATGCAAAGACGAGATCGATGTTGTGGGTTGCATGTGGTCGATCACTAGATGGCACCGCAGCGCCATCTAGTGATCATTCTGAGACCTAGAGGTTGGCTACAACGCTTATTCTTCATCGTCATCAGCGTCATCGTTATGACGCATAGTGCACAGCACATTCCATGTGCTGTGCCGTGATCGCAGCGTCATCGTCATGGTGGCTACTACGACGACAACGACGCGGGACAAGCCTACGCCCTAAGGAGCTTCGCCCCTAAAATTTTTTGTGAGTTCGTTATACGAGGTGGGAGCGTCCCGATTCTCCCAAACGTTAGCGCCGCGCTCCCCGATAGCTAAGCGGTTTACTAGTCCTCGCGGAGTTATGTGGGCTGACTCATTGAGATTGGGCGGGGCTCCCTCTCTCAATCCGTCCCATGTGAGTTGGGAACCAAACAAGTGCGTGTGGCTCGATCTCCTTGTCCCGAAGGATCCGCAAAGCCGGTTCCGAGATTGTGCTCTTGGCAAATGCTCTGACCACCGATCTCGAGTCGCTGTAAATTGTGGACCTCCTGTTGCAAGGCAAACGCAATGACCGCTTGCTCCGCTATTTCAGCCGCCATCGTCCGGATCGTTGTCGAGTTTGTGATCTGCCCTCGTGGTTGATGCTCACTGCCGCATACGCCTTCGCCTCGGGATACTGGGCCGCATCGACGAAGCAACTGTCCCAGGCGTGTTCGTGAGCCCTTTCTAGTAGAGCATTTGCCCTGGCCCATCTCCTACCCTCGTTATGCTCGGGGTGGACATTTCGCGGGATGTGGGGACAACGGTGATTTGTTCTCGCTGTTGACGAGGAATTCTGCCGAAGCGAGACTCGATTTCCATCGGTGGAATCCCCAACTCCCATAGGCTGTCCACCCCCCAACTCCCACCAGGCTGTCCACCACGCGTTCCGGCAGGAACACCTGGTGGACAGCCTGGCGAATTGCGCCCTCTCCTGTGCCTCTGCAATTCCTTCCAGCGTGTTGTGCATTCCCAGACGAAACAGTCTGTCCGAGCTTGTGTACATTGAGAGCCCGAGAGCTCTCTTGACTGCCTTCCTGATTAACGTGTTGAGCTTGTCACGATCCGACCTCTGCCGGTTATGCATGGCTGCAACGTAGGTAAAAGGGCACTTCACAAAGGCGGGCGCAAGCCTTACGAGGATCTCTTCTCCAAGTCCCTGTTGCCGGTTGGCAACCCTTCTTATCAGTCTGATGGCATTGTCAGTTTTTCTAGCGAGTCTCGTTACCGTTAAGTTATCGGAGCCGTTCGATTCGATGGTCGGTCATACCCAGAACCCGGAGGGAGTCCACCCTGGGGATCAAGCAGCCCTCACATGTCCTAAGAGTGATGCTGACGTCCTTTATTGGCTTCCACCCTCTCGGTTTGGGGCCTCTGCGCTTGGGCCTGTACAGAAGCAGTTCCGATTTCTGCGACGAGCACCGAAGACCAGTCGGTTTTAGGTAATTCTCCGTGACCTCAATAGCTTCCTGTAGTACAGCCTCTATTCGTCCATCGCTGCCTCCAGTACACCATATGCTGATGTCGTCTGCATAGATAGTATGGTTAATGCTATCGACTTCGGAGAGTCTTAGAGACAAACCGATCGTGGTGAGGTTAAAGAATGGACTGTTGGGCGAGTTGGTATTCCACGTTTCAAGAAAAGTGCGCGAAAAACGTGGACGAAGAGAGACGGGGTTAAAAGAGGGTCGGGGATAAGACTGAACCTTGTGGCGTCCCTCTGAAGCCAAGCCTTACCGGTTCTGAATCGAGGTCACCCATCTTGAGAATAGCCTCTCTGTCAGTCAGGAATGATTTTGTGTAGCCGTGGAAGCGCTTGCCAAGCCGAAGGCTCGAGATCTGCCTCAGCACGAAGTGGTGGGAAACATTGTCGAATGCCCTCTCCAAGTTCACTCCCAGTATGGCTCTTATGTGCCTTGTGTTACTATCTATGACTTGGTCTTTGATGAGCTTCGTGGCGTATTGCGTCGAGAGGGGCGCCCTGAAGCCTTATCATGTTGTGGGGGCCAAATGTCGCGTTTCTCTAGGTATCTGGTAACCTTGTTCAGGATGGCGTGTTCAGCCACCTTACTCACGCACGAGGAGAGGAGAGAGAGGTGGAGGGGACGCGCATGCTCTGGAGGAGTGTAGGACGCGGGAAGGAGAGATGGACTAAGCCCCCGCAAGCACATCCAAGCAAGATCAAGGAATGGAGCCAACCTGGGTGACAGACACCACCTGCCTAGCCATTGCTAAGCTGCCCCTCTATGCTCTCGGCCATGACTCTAGTGACTGTAGTGGTGGTGGACGGCCTTATTGTACTACAGTGTTCCGCTTGACATAGATGGCCACACCGCCTGCGGGACGCTCTGCTTCCTCGGTGCACACGATGGGAACTAGAGGTTGTCTGGAACGCGCTTATTCTTTATGATCATCAGCGTCATCGTCATCATCGGTTGCGCCTGACGCGGGACAAGGTTAGACTAAGAGGAGCTTCGCCCCTAAAAAAATCGCAGCATATCCACGGAGTGAATGATGATGAGTGGGCGAAGCTCCGGAGGTTCATCGGTAAACCGTGAATCTTCCGTGAAATTCGCCCAGTACATCATCAAAGACGTGACCAACACTGTATGTATATATGCAGGAAACTTATATTTCATTCGTGAGCCGTGATTTTCCGTTTTGTTTTCGTTTCTTCGTTGGTCGTGGTTACCGTTTACATAAGCCGTGGCTTCCCTGCCCCCTTCATTATAACGGCTTTATGGTCGGTGAAATGGAGGGAGAGCCGTTCCTGGATGGGTCGTAGTGTAAAGTTTGCAAAGACGAGATCGATGCAGGTTCCTCGGATGGTGGTTCGTTGCATGTGGTCAAACGATATGCATGTGAGACCATATCGCGATGCCATGTGTTGTATGGCATCGTCATCGTCATCATCGTCATCAGCGTCATCGTTATGACGCATAGTAGGTACATTCCATGTGCTGTGCCGTGATGGCAGCGTCATCGTCATCAGCGCCATCTATTATACTGTTCGGGAGATACTGCCGGTTACGCCTGACGCGGTACAAGGTTAGACTAAGAGGAGCTTCGCCCCTAATAAAAGGCCGCAACACCGTAAACACAGTCGGTTTGCTCAAAGCGGCTGCTGCACGGCAGCGTCGTCAAGCCGACCCGGAGCTGAGAACTCGAGTAGCTGAAGCGAGAGGCCAGCGCCGGCAAGCCGATTCAGAGGCGGCGAGGGCTCGCGCAGCTGCAGCAAAATGGGCACGTCGACAGGCCGACCTGGAGTTGTGGGCTCGCGAAGCTGCAGCAGATTGGAAGCAGCGGAAAGCCATCTACGATGATGATTAAAGAGCAACTTTACAGAACTCCCACGGCTGCTTCGCATACTACTCAGGGTTCCCTTGCGGGGAGATGTGTGCCATTTTTTAGGGGCGAAGCTCCTTAGGGCTTAGGCTAGTCCCGCGTCGTTGTCGTTGTCGTCGTAGCCACCCCTGTGCGATGACGGTGACGCTGCCATCACGGCACAGCACATGGAATGTAACAACTATGCGTCATAACGATGACATAGATGACGATGAAGAAAAAGCGTCGTAGCCACCTCTAGGTCTCAGAATGATCACTAGATGGCGCTGCGGTGCCATCTAGTGATCGACCACATGCAACCCACAACCATCCGAGGAACCTGAATCCATCTTGTCTTTGCAAACTTCCCACTACGACCCATTCAAGAAACCCCTATGCCTCCACTTCACCGACCATAAAGCCGTTATAATGAGCGCGGAACGGAAGCTACGGCTTATGTAAATGGTAACCACCACGGCTCACGACCAATGAAGAAAACACGGCTCCAGTACGAAAACGGAAAATCACGGCTCACGAATAAATAAAATTTCTTAATATATACAAACAATGTTTGTCACGTCTTTGATGATGTACTGGGCAAGATTCCCGAAAGATTCACGGTTTTTACCGATGAATCTCCGGAGCTTCGCCCACTCATCATCATTCACTCCGTGGATATGCGTGGATTTTTTTCCTGTGGTAAGATTGATTTAATCGAAATAGACAATTAAGGCATTAGGCCAAGATAAAAAAACAAAACTTCCCCATCCCGCCCTAAAGGGAAGCATGTGTGGATGCGAAGCAGCGGGGTGGCTTGCTTGAGCGGGAGAAACGTCGCCGCTCCCGATTCGCGGCAGCGGCCCGGGCGCTCATCGCCGCGCTGCATAGGAGAGAGAATGAGGCGCGCGCGCTCCGTCATTTTCATACAGCGGAACTACCGTGGCACCCCCAGCGGAGTATGCAGCTGTCGCACCACCTGTCGTGCGCGTCGCTCCGTAGAGTAGAGGATTCCTAGAGGAGAGGACCGGGGGGGACCGTAGGAGAGGAGAGAGAGGAGAGGGGACGTGCATGAGCTGTGAGGGTGTGGGACGCGGGCGCCGCTCCGTAGAGTAGAGCAATCTTAGAGGAGAGAAAGGGGAGGAGCGTAGGAGCGGAGAGAGAGGAGGAGGGGACGCGCATGCGCTGTGGGGGGTGTGGGACGCGGGAAGGAGGGACGGACAAAGCCCCCGCAAGCACATGTAAGCAAGATCCAGGAATGGACTCAAAGGGACGCGGGCGCCGCTCCATAGAGTAGAGAATTCCTAAAGGAGAGAAAGTTGGGGGAGCGTAGGAGAGGAGAGATAGGGGGTGTGGGACGCGGGTAGGAGGGACGGACAAAGCCCCCGCAAGCAGATTCAAGCAAGATCAATGAATGGCGTCAACGGGACGCGGGCACCGCTCCGTAGAGTAGAGGATTCCTACAGGAGAGAAAGAGTGGGAGCGTAGGAGAGGAGAGAGAGGGGCTGTGGGACGCGGTAAGGAGGGACGGACAAAGCCCCCGCAAGCACATGCAAGCAAGATCAAGGTATAGAGTCAACGTGGGCGAGAGACGCCACCAGTAGTACGCGTTATTCTTTGCTTGCACCCACCACCTGCCTAGCCATTGCTAAGCAGCCATTCTGTGCTCTCGGCCATGACTCTGGTTACTGTGGTGGTGGTTGACGGCCTTATTGTACTACAGTGTTTTGATTCGCATAGTGGCTGCTTCCCCACTTCATGAAAATGACCGGACGCGGGAGGGACGGACACAGCCCCGGGCATAAGATGCTTCGGATCTAAAAATAGAAAGGCGAAATAGTTCTTGATTTATCGAGCCTGGTGGCACACCTGTCACCACCCCGTTATGAAAGGGACGCACACGGCATACATCGATCCATCCATCCCCTATTACAATAAGTGAAGAGCAGGACATAGTAAAAAAAACTAGCAGTTGATCCGCGTACGAATACAACCGATGAGCGAAGCTCCTCAGAAATAGCACGCACGCGGCGTTTCATTGTCCACGCAACGGAGCAAACGCTGGGTGGACGACAGGGTGAGGCGACGGTTTCGCGCGTTCGCAGGTTTGAGGGGAGAGGGCACAGTCCAAGAAAGAGGGAGAGGGAGACTAATCGGCCTCCGTCTCGCATGCGTTCCTATTCTTGCGCTTTGCGCATCGTGCAGACGCCATCAGCGTTTCAGCGCTCATAAAGCTCATTTATCATCCCGCGTGAGGGGGGAGACGCCACAGCTGGCACCATGCCAGGGAGCTTCAACGGCGACGGCGGGGTGCCGGCCTAAGGAGCTTCGCTCCTAAAAAAACGACAAAACTGATGTTGTACCGGTGGTAATATATGGGCCCGATTTGTCGACCTCGCGGAAATATAAAACAACAAAGGAGAATCCTTTTCTGCTGTAGTGCCGGCGTACAGGTTTGAAAATTATGGGCAACGATT
The DNA here is from genome assembly GCA_030522465.1 of Rhipicephalus appendiculatus. Taxonomy (NCBI): domain Eukaryota; kingdom Metazoa; phylum Arthropoda; class Arachnida; order Ixodida; family Ixodidae; genus Rhipicephalus; species Rhipicephalus appendiculatus. The sequence goes on from JALIZH010015039.1 coordinate 61,484, forward strand.
TAACGTTTGTCTCGGTAATATGATGCATCGATCATCGCTGTTTGGTTGAATGAAACACAGTGGAACTAAATATTTCCTAACCACTAATGACATATGTGCTACAAGTTATACATATGAAGTGTTAATACTAGCCATAATGTTAAGTAATGTAAAACGCAGTCGTCCATCCGCAAAATGGTTAGATGAGATTAACAGCGAAGCTCTTAAAGCTCAAGGTAAAATGTCCATCATTCTGAAAAAAAATATACCCATTCGCGTGTTGCCTAGCAACAACCAAGCCACGACTGTCAATTACCTACGGCCTAGTTGCCTAGTCGCGCATGCGCCGAGAGGAAATAGTCCGCGCTACCACTACGCCGAGTTGCGCCGCAGCTGCTTTGACGTCAGCATAGGCGCGCATCGCCTTGTGCTTCAGGTGGCGTGACGTAGCATGGTCGCGTATGGCCGCCGTTCCGTAGGTACTGCCGTATAGCTAGTATAGCCGCGTAACGGCAGGTGTGACGTCAGCACTGTTGCTTAGGGACCGCGTATACGCGACAGCTCCTGTAAGTGTAGGTGCACTCAAGCGTGTTTAAGCAGTCTCTAGCCACGACTCGACTGGGCAAGGCGCGCACGGCTGAAGATTAAGCCGCTTACCACGATTCCCGGCAAGCTGCGGATGGTGAGCGTAACCGTGAAGGGCGATGCAATCCCGGCTGCGTGGCCCTTGAAACGGCTACGAAGCGGCAACGTTCAGCAGAGCCGGATTATGCTGGACGTGAGGGCGAGGCGTACGCGGCAAGAAAGCGCACTATGCGAACTTTGTCCGGCCCCTAAGGTAGACCAACTTTACTCTTTCTTAAGGTTGACCCGGCTAGTGTAAACTTCTTTATCTTTTCTGTCGGCCATAAGGCCTCATGTGGCTTGCTATAATTAGGACTCACCGGCGTTATTATAGCCATGGTCTTACCAAAACTGTCCACAGTCCCCACTGTACATAACACGACCATTTCAGAAATAATGCTTTGCGGTGCGTTTTGTTCAACACCCTTTCAATTCTGATATAGGACTCAGAGCTTGCTCTGATTTTTTAGATTGGTGTTACTGATTATCATCGCTTTCAAATATATTTACAGTTTAACTTAGAAGTTTGGGCTAGATGGTATTTCATTGCTCATGAAGAACAAAACAACAAAATTAAGGAACGAAGAAAGAGGCAACACGAGAATTGCTTGTCACCTTCTCTTCGTTTGTTAGTCAATTTACTCGATGTGTACCTTTTTGTTGTACAGAATTCAGCTTCGTTTTTACAACCAGCTTGATGCCGGGTAGGCAAAACGCGCCTATTCGCGACATATCAGAAGCAGGAGTCATACTTCCGGCTTAGCATATGTCGCAAAAAAAATCAGCATTGTCTTTATCTGGGTGGGGAAATTCGTACGAAAGTAATACCAAGAGCGTTTTCTCAGTGATGGCTGTATATTGCAACCAGAACAGTGGAAAAAAAATTACTTTTTTGTGCGTTCCTAATTTGCCAAAAAAAATACATATTCACTATACGCGTACAGGACGACCAATTTTTGTCCATCCGCACGAAATAACTGTCATATTTTATAGGTGCAACACGACTTTTCAAGACATGAACATGTTTTTAAGAGGACGTTATTCACTAATACAGACCTTCCATATCTGCATATACGCCATTCGATCCAGAATGTTCAAAATAATATTTTCTTACCTCTTCTACAGAATACACCACGCCATCTATACCTTTCGGCGGTGGTTTCTTTGTTCTTTTGCTGGCAGGTGCAGAGGCTAGTGTTGAATCTTCTTCATACTCGTCATAGTCATCGTCGTCCGGCCGTATGGACACCAAGAGTGAACAGTAAATCACTGAAAGCATTAACTGAAAGTGCATATTCCGTGACAGATCGAAATGGCGTCGTAGTATAGAGGGCACTTTTTTATATGAACTCTATCTACATTCGGCATTTGTGATGATGGCTTCTAGTTTAGGTCACGTATAGTTTTACTGGCTTTCAAGGGCGGAAGTTCTAAAATGGGTCATTAGCTTCTTTTGGGAATATTGTTTCTTACTGCGAAATGTCTTCCTGATATAGGTCGCCAAAGAACGAGCCAACTTCATTGCATTTTTTTAGTGTACAGATAAAAAAGTAGCTGGATGTATTCTTTTTATCGAGAACTTCCTAAATCGGCAACCATAGAGCATCTGTGAAAGTCACTAACAGGCCTTGGTTATCTTCTGCTTTTCTTTAACGAACTCGCAGCTTTTTTTATCTCTCATGTTATAAAAACACAAAAAAAAACTATCTTGGAAGATGTATATATGATGCACAAATATAGAATTTTATGGTATGAAACTGCATGGCTTCACTAATCCTGAAGCGTTGTTTTCGTGCGCCCTACTTATGGCACCTCTCAACTTTCTAGCATTCGTGAATGTCTGAAACGGCCCTACAGAAGGCGCATAATGCCAGAATCGAAACGTAAGTTTGCCACAAAGTTAAATTTTTCCTGGTGTGCACTCTCTTCCATGCCGGCTTTACATGCTGCACCGCACATAGTTTTTACCGCCACCCACGGTGTAAAACGAACTGAAACGAACGAAGCAAGTGACGTCCCAAGTCTAAGCAGGTGCCTACTTTTCCACATGTCAACACCTCGCCGTTCGTCTGAACAAAGTGAAGACGCCATGGAGAGACAACATGGACAGCAAACATATGACAAGATGATAACCTGTCAGAGAGCCGTGGTTGAAGCTCTAACCATAGATGCCGCTACGAAAAGCACGGTTGTCACCCGCAAAAAGGTACGCATGGCATCATAGGTGAGCAAGATTGTTCGAGGAGTAAAGCAAGCAGGGCATTCGCGAAGCGACTTCTAATTCGGGTCACGCAAGTACTCTTGTGAAATGCGCTCGCACAACGGTAACGCGAGTTACACAACTGCAACCTCAAATGAAATTTGCACTGTAGATGCAAAAAAAAAAAATAGAGCAAAGAAGGAAGCCTCAGAAACGAGTGCCACGTTGACATCCGTACGGAACGAGTCGTCCGCTTAACTGTAACTTGTTTAATAGAATGGGCCACAGCCGAAGTTCCTTAAGGTCTGAAACG
>JALIZH010015040.1:0-63691 GCA_030522465.1 Rhipicephalus appendiculatus
TTTGTCGTGGGTCATGTATAACAGTGTTTTCTTTTTGTGCCATTTATTACGCTAGCCTTATTGATAGATCCAAGGCTGAAGAAAAAACGGAGCTAACTTTGTTTATTGCCACTGCTCCATGAAGAAGAAGATAATGTGTAATGAAAAGAAAGAAGAGGTCGGCCTGGAAAGTGGGCTTCTGGCCTGCCACTCCTGACGCGGATTAGCAAAAAAGGGAGATAAATAGAAAGAGGTGGTATGATGACAGTTGACTATGGTATAACACAAGGAGTCACTAGACGCGAACTGTCCTGGGCGGGAACGTGTGCTACAAACGGAAAATTTTTACAGCATAACCCGCACTCTTAAGACGGCCGTCCAAATCTGTGTCTTTTAGAAAGCTAAAGAGGCACTTCAAGCTCCGTTGGGCTTGGTCTACATGTTTCAAAGCAGCAAAGAAGGATGGTCTCCTAAAAAGGGCTAGGAGTCTTAGATAATGTATTACGCAGTTCCATGTGACATTCCATGTGACAAGTTTAATACAGAAACTAATTATTAAAAAAATCTTATAATTACCCCAAAGCACCTGTGTAAGTCATTTCTGCTTGCTCGCCAGAAAAAGATATCTAATGCGTGATCTCTTGCATTAATACCGAACAGCATGAACTCCTAAGTAACGTCAATCACTGGGACTAAATGTGCATGTTGCATCTTAAAATACGCGATACTTCCCAAGATCTACCGCACACAGATCCTCACACCGCACCAGCCAGAGGTACAAAAGTAGAGTTTCAAGACATACAAATATATTCATTGTAGTATCAACGATGCACCTATCTTCGATACTGCTCATTCCTCCACGTGGTATACGCTCCCGAACACAGTTGCCGCCGATGCGGAAGGAGTTGTCGTAGCGTCGATACACGTAGGAGATTTCAATCACGTATGCCACTGAGCCACCGTGCACCATTGCCCTTGCTTTCGGCCGCAGTTTTAGCAAAACGGAGGTGGGAAGGTGAATTAATTATTTTCATCGGTATACACAATCGGACCTTCAGAAGACGTGAATTTAAACAAAGTATCAAATCATGTCAATCTCAGTTGTGAATGAGCAAAAACAGACAGAGAACAGAATTAAGCGGGGATACAAACGAAAGCTATGGCAGATATTTTATCTGTAACGATTTTCTTGTAGATCGTCTGTTCACGTTTAAAAAAAAGCCGAGATGGAACAAGAGGCCAAACTAAAACACACGAAAACAAGCCGAACGCACTTACATTTCAAATTAAATATGCGCACGAAATAAATCGCAAGTGTACTTGAAAAAAATATTAAGACAGCCCTTGACATTATTATTGCGTATTGAGCGGTTTGTTAGCTCAATCGACGTGCGGCCCTTTTGTCAAACTTTGATAGCAGCTATATTGAAAACTTAGGACAGTTTACTTGGTGAGCAAATGCTGGATCGTAAATCAGTGCAACGTGTAACAATACCCGCGACACGGTAGAACTTTACAGAACTGAATGTTGAAAGACCGAGTGCGAAAAAGCGCTTCAGCGCTTTATCACAATATGCGCACATACTGCGCCTCATGAGCTTCAGTGAAGCAGGAAGGACATGGCCAGTGACTTCTTTTAGAAAAGCTTAAGAAACAACAAGAATAATGTCCTTATAGTTGATGCTGTAGGAAAATTGAAGAGACAATAATAATGCCATTATTTTTTTTTCATATCACAGCAATGTAAAAGGGAAAACTTTCGTTTCTGAAATGAAATGACTTCGCAAATTTTAGTACAGCACCGGTCACATTTTCCTGCGTTCATTTGGAGCTTCTTATAACTCGGCGATATCAAAACAATTATTTCAATTGTTAAAGCGGAAAGTCGGGGTAGTTTAACTTGGAAACACGACATTTTGCAGTCTGAGCAGAAAAGCTAACAAATAAGACAGAGATGAAGAAATATAATAATAATAATAATAATAATAATAATAATAATAATAATAATAATAATAATAATAATAATAATAATAATAATAATAATAATAATTTGGATATTACCTCCCAAAACCACGATATGACTATGGGAGACTGCGTAGTGGAGGGCTCCGGAAATTTCGACCATTTGGTGTCGTTTACCGTGCACTGACATCGCACAGCACACGGGCATCTAGCATTTTGCCTCCATCAAAATGCGACAGCCGCGGCCGGGATCGAACCTGCGACCTTTCGCTGAGAAGCGGAGATGATGTAATGGCAGGACAGGCATATGTCACTGTCCTGTCGACTAGTCGCGCAGGCGGTCGAAATGCTCGGCCTTTAGTTTGTGGCTGAAATAAAAGTCTATTACTACTTCTAATTTCTTTTCTGCCCCATATTTAAGTTTTTCTTCTCGTGCTGGAAAATGTCGTGTTCTTTCAATTTCATGGGAGCATAAGCGCGTCTACGAGGTGGCCTTAGTCATGCGCAATCAACTAAGCTGTGGAAAACGATAATGTTAAGCAATACACAGGGGCACCTGGCAAGAAAACTGAGCAAACGCATTTTTCGGACACGACACTGATCTACTGATCATGTTTTCCGTTGCGTTTGTTGTGCCATCCTGCGGCAGTCAGAAATTTCTCCCGGGGAGAGTGTGGTCGGAGGTTCAACTACCCTGTAAAGGGACACTAAAGAGAAACAATGACTTGTTTTACATTAACTAACTGCACTCTGAGCAATATAATGTCATATGCTTCACTATCATAAGTTCATTATTAGCGGAAAAAATCGAGGTTGAAGTTTCATTTTTAAATTTCGCACCGACATTTCCGCGCGTGACGTCGAAAATTTCAAAATGTATTTTTCGTATTTTGGCAAACTCGCGATGAAATTTTCTCAGACTTCGCATGCTAGGTCTATGACACCCACAGATGACAATGTACATCATTTTTATCGATTAGAAGCTACGTAGGACTCAGTAGACGCCTTCAAAATCTATGACGTCACGGTTTTTGGTGTGGGAATCTCAATGTGGCGTCTCCACCCGTATTTTCTTTTCGCGTGTTTTCTCGCTCACAAATCGTCGTGTCGCGGTAAGAGTGGTGTCTTCGGAATAGTGAAATGGTACTTTACTAATACGCGAAAAATCGTTTTGCTCCGTGGTGTCCCTGTGACTGTGTTCTGTTCGGGAGTGTGCTCGTATGTGTGCGTGTATATAAACACAGGAAACATTTTTAACGCGATAGCGTTAAAGAGCTCGTTTCGCAGAAATTCCGGCGTCGGTGTCAGCGTTGTCGTTGGTTGTGAGCGAAAAATCATCATCTTGTCCGTGACCAAAAAATCGAGGAGGATGTGAATAAAATAAATAATAAAAATTTCCGGGTCCGAGTGAGGATCGAACCCAGGCCGTCTGCGTGGCAAGAAGGTGTTCTACTACACAGCTACGCTTCTACTTGGAATTACATTGAAAATAACTTCCTCTGCTTGGAAATGCAGTGAAAGTAACTTGCATGCTTTACAAACACACGAGTCCTGCATACAGGCGTCACAATACGACATGTAATATCGCAGTAATATTGTGTGGTACAAGCGTACATGGAAATAGGGCGTCAGAACGTGTGACTATTATAATAACACCGTGGTTCAAAGCCGGCCACCCATTACAAAAGGCACACACGTTACTGCGCTTATTCCCTTAAGCCCACGTAGTGGATACATAGCAAGTTCGAGAACATTTTCGGCTCATGATTGCCCGTGGTTTAAAGCATGCTGCCTATTACATAGTATGCACTAAGTGATTGAAGTATGCACTAGGTACAGGATATCGCTGTCGCGTTCAACTCTTAAAGGTGAAGCTTAAGGGTCCCCCAAGTGATTTTTAATTTCGGGGAGAGGATGTTTGAACCGCCCCTCCTCCCACCACGTAAACGGCCAAGGAAACACGAAAATACACATAATGCACATGGATGGAGTCATGTGTTGCGTATTAGGTGTTGTGAACACTTGGCATAACGAAATAACTAGAGTCATCATCATCAAAGTGTACCGTCACCTACTGTGTATTGTCGCGCACAGTGCCTTACGTGGCAAGATTTACGAGCATAAATGAAGTAGGCGCTGGCTCTCAGCCAGACAGGCCCACTCCCCGGTGAACGCTTCGCCTTCAATAAAACTGAATCTGACAACCCCTTACTCGTTTGGCCCCCCTGTCATCCAGTAGCGCCACGCCATAGGCAGCAGAAATTAGGGTACTCAGCGCTGCACTACGAGTACCCCCCCCCCCCCCCAAAAAAAAAGAAATTTATTTTCGGTTTCTCTGCTTTCCTCATGGGCAATTCAAGAATTGCGGTCGTTGCTAAGGTCGTATCCTCCTCGCCACCATTTAATGGTTGATCTCGTGTCGCTGACTCGTGTTCGCACTTTGCTAGTGCTTCCATGTCAAGCGCATTTTCTGGTATGGAATCGTGGACGAAGAAAACGTTCATGTGAGAGCTCCACAAAGGGTGTGAGCCGTACCTGAAGGCAAACGAGAACAAGGACTTGCGTATTGTTCGCCTCTGTGCCATAGCGTTGCCTGTGTGACAGGTTAGTTTTCTTGTATTAAAAGTAAATTACCTTTTCACTACAACGTCTCGTGCATTTATCGAAGCCGAAGACAACACTCGCAATCGCACAAGAAAAGCCGCACCAGGACATTTTAGACGAACAAAACCGTTAAAGCGCTAACTTTTCGGAAACAAGTATTTCAGTAACGAAGAGTTGTTTGCACTCTGAAAGCGAAATGCTAGGCACGTGCTGATTATGGCTGCAATGTGAATCACGTTAATGTGGGATCGATAATTCAACGCCCAACATTTGAGAAAAACCTGCGGCACCTCGTTTTGCGTATTATTGACGTATTGTAGCTCGTAAGTGCCTTTGCACTTTACGGATACTCATACAGTTACCTGTACACAAAAACAAGCAATCTAGAAAGGCCATACACTCGCTCCTCCAATCACAGGTGCATGTTCACACGACAAACTTCCTCATATATCTTAATCTCAGGGAAAGTATTACCGCCTGGCGTGGTAAGCCACGAAAGCTTTAAGTAACGACGGTGCATAGATTATTCGAGGCCACTCACTCCCGACCAATCTTTACTAGAAGACAGGCAATAAAGTTAGTCTTAGAATCAGACCAGCGCTAGCACACGCAACGCGAATGCAGATTTTCTCCCTAACGAAGCAGCGAGTAGTTAAGACAGTAACCATGCACACGTGCCTTTGACGGTTTGGACACAAACCAAAAAAGATGCAAGCATGCGCATATAATTGCTAGCGAAAACTGGGAAAGGCTGTGAACGAGATTCCGCAAGGTCGAGCATGTAGCTGCGTTAACGACCGCAGTTTTCCGGAAGCCGCGTGTGCACAATAAACCGGGCCGGGGGGCCTTTCACAGGACCGTAGCAAAGAATGCGCAACAAAACGACGACTCAGTGGTGAGCGGTAATCACAGGAGAGAATAAACGGTAGACCGGCGGGGTAGGCCGCAGTGATTAATTAGAAGAGAGCGGCTCGTGCTTGTTATAGCTACCAGTTGCGGAGCGCCACACAAAAACATAAAAAGAAATGAATTGCATTTTCACTGAATAGCCCTGCGAATAATGCCGGGTCCCTGCGGACCCCGGCATAAAACACTTTTTTGTTAAAAAGGTTTTACCATGGACTTCAACGTTGTCATAGGCTAATTATAAGATAAGAGATCGCGGTTCCCGGCTAAAATAACCTATCGAGAAGAGTATTGATGAGTTCATCTCTACTAAAATGTGCCTCGTTGTTGTGGCTTCTCAAAAAAACGTGTAACACAAAGGCACACGTCGAGCACTATATTTCCCAACTAATTACCCATATTAAAATGAAAACTAGCAGACAATAATGCCTTGGCATTATTGTCTGTGTGTTAGTACTCATTAACATTGTGTCTAACAAACAAAAACAAGCCCCTAAAATTTCCACTTCTTTCCCCGATATTAATATGGTATCTTGCCACCGGTAAGATGGCGGGTTCTTCTTGGATTCAATTTCGAGGCATATCCTGCTTTCCAGCAATTTTCTAAATCCTGTTTGAATTACTTAAGACGACTGGAAGGCGAAATGAATTTACATTTCTATATACATTCTGTGTGACTCAATTTACATTATATGGGGCAACGCTCGGGCAACGTATGGTTACTCACCGATACGATGCCCAGAGATTCGCCCAATCGTCATGTTTCACTTCGTGGAGATGCGTGGATTTTTTTAAGCCTAGTATACCTCGCCAAATGAGCGACAGCCCCCTGTAACTGAATGAAAGATACCTTTTTTTTTCTATATTACAATCAAACTCATGCGTACGATAATGTCAATTTTCACGAATATATATGCTTTACTGCCGCTTTAATTAGCTATATTGAAAAAGAAATTAAAAAAAAACATCACATTTTGAAGAGCTGCTTTTATGATTTAAATAATTTTAGTTTGTTCTAATAATGTACACACCGAAAAAGGAACGTGTGCACATTCGAGACGCTTGTAAGAATACTACGATGTGGGTCCGTACAAAAATGAGGAGGTAGGCCGACCCCGCCAACCACCCTAACTATTTAAGGGGGTGCCAAATATGCGCGATACGTTTAATCAGATGGAGCTGGGTCGTCATTGTTTAACGCGGCTGGTTATGACCATACAGCTTTTAGACTACAAAAGGCACCCGTGGACTACTAATACTGCATTCCAATTGAGGACTGTCCACTTACCACTTTAATTAACCCCCAGAAAGCCAGGGATCACAACCAGGCCGTGGTGGGAAGTACCTAATTACTTATTTTTTTTTCAAAAATTAAATGCAGCGCGTAGTGTTGCCGCGGGCAGGGCATGTAGCGCGTAGACAAGATAACGGCTGGTCATTAAGAGTAAGAGACTGGATTCCAAGAGTACGGAAACGACCGAAGGGGGGACCTAGTTGGGCAGATGAAATTAACGAATTTGCGAGTGTAACGTGGCCACAGCAAGCACTGGACCGGGTTGATTGGTGGAACATAGGAGAGGGCTTTGTCCTGCCGTGGGCGTAGTTGGGCTGATGATGATGATGAACCAGGGGTGAGAGCACATCGTGGAGACTTCACCCCCCCCCCCTCCCCTCCTTTGATGGAGAACCCAGTGCCTGCGTATGGGCCCCAAGCGTGTCATGTACTCGGCGTTCACGGCCTCCTTAGTTTGGGTAGTTATAATAAACACTCTATTTAACATACATGATTATGTGCGTCGAATACGTCGAATCACCATGGTTCCATGATAACCAAGTAAGCAGCAACTGCGTGTATGTACCAGCAAGCCCGCCTTGAAACTTTACGTGAGGAAAAGAAATGATGAGTATTGATGAGGACGGGTTACAGCAATCTTAAATGAATACATACACTGAAATTTTGCGCGTTGTTCCTTTAGGCATCGGTCAAACTTCGCACGTCAACAACCTAGCCTTGTGAACATCTTATCGGAGAACAGATGTATTTTAAAGACCAGCAAATCTCTAACAGGGTTCTCTTGACAATGCGAAAAGGGGCACCTACTTCTACATACATGTCTGTACGACACTTGGTCGTAAAAACTCTCCTGCTGATCTAAAGCGGGCATTCGTCGCAGCAGTTTTGTCAGCGTTACCAACAAGAGTTGCGAAGTGGGCTTGTTGGTAAGTCATGAGGAATTGGTTGCAGCGCGAACTTGACACGAGGACAGGAGAAGGAAGACGAACACACGCAGCGCTACTAGCAACAACAATGTTTAATGATGATGATGATGATGTCCTCGCATGGATGGCGCTCACCCACAAAGGGGGGATGGGCCAAGAACCGGGCGGCAGGAGGCTTAGAATAATGGTCTGAAACTAAACCAATCTGGATTTTTTTTTAATGAAATGTTTAATAAATGAAAATGCTTAATGAGCAAGCGGTCAGTCTATCAGAGTTTTATGACATAAATAACGTCGGGTTGCACACCCAGAATAATAAATGATAAAAATAGGCTAACACGGTAATCTTTTTGTTTCTTTTATGTATTTTATCACAGCAGAGCAGACATCCCTGTGGCTGTAACCTAATGAAGTAGCGCCAAATGATAAAATTACTGGAACATTTACAGCTAATCCTAACTTTTGAAGTGGCGTTTGCAGATACCTTTTTCTCTGATGAGAATAGCGGCGACAAAATAAAAGGAAATGTTCTATTGATTCGATTTCATTGCAAAATATGCACAACGGGGACGCATTGATGCCAGCTTTATTCAGGTAATAATGCAGTTGCGGAATTCTACAGCGTAATCTCGTGAAAGAAACTTCTAACTGCCGAGATTCACACCACTGTTTTTTCCAGAAATGTCTTAAATGTGCGAAATCTGTAACTTTATTCAAAGATAGTTTGCCTACTTCACTTTGCAAACAGGCATTTCTGAACCTTAATGCTGTCGCGTAAGCCGTGTCTGGCAAAACTGGGATAATGGGACCACTCAGGGCTATTGAGGCTAATGAGTCCGCCATTTCGTTTAAATATAGTCCGCGGTGTCCTGGTACCCACAGTAGTTGGATCTTTTGTAAGTGTGTCGGTATTAGATGGCGAAACGTATGAATCAGTGTTAAATTTGTTGCCGCAGATAGTGCAGTACATACTGAGAGAGAATCTGTTACTATCACTGCTGCTGATTCGCTTGAAGGAAGTTTGCGTAGAGCTAGAACAACCGCCAATAACTCTGCAATGAAAATAGGCCTATAATCTGGGAGTCGAACCGAAAAGGACCAATCAAGAGAAGAAGAGAAGATGCCAACTCCAGCCTTTTCTTTTGACACTGATGCATCCGTCGCAATTATATTGCTTATTGTCAGGTGCGCTAGGTAATCTTCTAACTGATCATTTAAATACCGAAATGATATTTGCTTCGCATTAGGGGGGAAAATATCTTGAAATTCTATGTTAAGGGTTGAAGCGAGGTTACCTGTTGAGCCAATATGTTTAATTTTTACATTCAGTGGTTCTGGCATCGCTTGTACAAATATAATTTGTGGCGTTTGTAGTCGCGACCAATTTGTGTCAAAGAATAAGCTCGGTTCTTCAATGAAAACGTAGCAAGATCGTCTCTGAGGTGAATTGTATATGTTTAAGAAGGTTTGAACCGTGAGTATTTTAAATCTATTTAGCAAGGAAGGTAGTCGCGCTTCCATATACAACACATTGTTTCCACAAACTTTGGGAGACCAAGGCATAAACGCAAAGCTTCCCTTTCCAACAGTACTAAGGATCTCATTTTATAAGCTACACTGCCAGAAAATAACACACACCCGAATTCCATGATAGGCCGCACGTACAGTTTATAAATCATTGTCAGTGTGTTCCTTCTCAACCCTCTTCTACTGTTTGCTAACTTCCGTAGCCATCCCATGGCACGTGTTGTTTTACAGTAGACTTCTTCTATTTGGCTTCTCCAATTCAATTTTGCATTATATATGATGCCCAAATATTTAAGGGAATCTACCTGGGGAATGAGCTCTGTACCATAACTGAGTGAGATGTTGACAGGCTGCACAAAAGAGAACGCGAGAAGCGCGCTTTTCTTGACATTCAACGTCATATGAATATTTTTAAGCCATGCTTCTAGCCTATTCATATAATTTTGTAGTGTCTGATATAGTGCGTGTAGATCTTTATTTGTCGCGAAGAAAGCAATATCGTCTGCATACACATATAATTGAATATCCTGATGTGAAGGAATGGAGCTTAAGAATATGTTAAATAAAACTGGAGACAGGACAGCCCCCTGTGGTACGCCACGTTTCTGTTTATATCTGTTAGATACGTACCCATCTTTAAAGCAATAAAATTTCCTTTCTCTTAAAAACTCTGAAACCCACGCTGTGATGTAGTTAGGAAAGTTGTAATGTTCCATCTGTTTTATTAACAATGAGTGCTCAACCTTATCATACGCCTTAGCCAAATCTAGAGTGACTAATGCACAGTAGTCGCGCCGACGCCGAGCCAATTGTATGCGACTCTCTAAATCAACGTGCGCGCACCATATTGAGTAACCAGATGTAAAACCAATTTGACTGGGATTGAGTATTGCATTATTATCAATATATTTCATTACCCGGACATTCAAAATTCTTTCTACAAGTTTAATCAGGTTAGATGTCAGTGGTATTGGTCGTATATTGTCAAGGGCAAATCCAATTCCCTGTTTTTTAATTAGCGGAATCACTTTGGACAGCTTCCAATCAGCAGGTATCCAAGCATTTCTCAAAGAGTAATTTACCATATTAAGTATTTCGTTTGGAGAAATTTCAAATATTACTTTTATCATTGACGTGGTCACCCCATCTGGTCCAGGCGCTGTGGGAGATAAATGCCTCATTACTTCCGTAAGTTCAGCTATGGTAACCTCATCGAATTCCTCACCTGCAATTGGGTTCACAATGTACAGTGGCATAGTTGACATGAATCTATCCTGTAACCCTTTCGCAATATTTTCTACTAATTCAGAGAGTTCACGGGGAGAAAGAATTACCGAATCGATATTTTCAGAGGGTGGTAACATCTTTCGAGATCGTAAAAACCTAAAAAGGTTTTTTTTTATTTTTAGCCTTAGAAAGATAACCAAATCTGTTCTTATCGTAGTCATCTTTTGTTTTACGTATTGTGCGCTTGAAATCAGCTGCTATGTATTTATACTCACACCAATTTTTTGGGCATTGGTTGACCAGAAGTTGTTTCCATGCAGCTTTTCGTCTTCTATAGCCCCTCATGCAATCTGCATTCCACCATGGACTAAAGGATCCTCCTGTGACCGAGTTTAATTGAAAAGTTGCGTTTTTTACTGATCTTTTTAAAACCGCACACAGGCTCATAGCCCTAATATCCTCCTGCATGTCCTTGCGAGGAATCAAAGTAGCTTTTAAGTCTTTTCCTAATTTTACATAATTGACAAATGAGCCGACCTTTTCGGTGAAAAATATTCTCGGAAACTTAATTTCAAAACTAATAGGTAGGTGATCACTATTGGTAGCACAGTCTAAATATTTCCACGAACATATACTAAGGGAGGAGCTACAAAATGTCAAGTCTATTGCCGATTTAGACTGACCTCTAACGAAAGTAGCAGCGCGTGAGTTTACACAAGATAAATCCTTGTCTAGGGCCCATTCCCACAAGCGTTTTCCACTTAAATCTGTTTTGAAACCCCAAGACACGTGATGCGAATTGAAGTCCCCAGTAAATAATATATCTTTTCTGCAGGAAGATAATATGACATCTAGACATCTCGTGTCTTGCACCCCAGCCGGGAAATATGCATTTACAAAATTTTCTGCAGGAAGATAACATGACATCTAGACATCTCGTGTCTTGCACCCCAGCCAGGAAATATGCATTTACAAAAGAAAAAGGAGCACAGTCGGGTAATGTTATGTCTAATACGAAAATTTCACATTCAGTAGCCATACATTGATAAGATATCTTGACTCTGTGACTGAATTTAGTTGATATAAAGAAAGCAAGTCCACTTCCTCTACCAGGTCGATCCAAGCGAAATAGTCGATAATTTTTTAGGTAAAACTTTTGACCGGTTGTAAGCCAGGTTTCTTGCAGTGCAATGATGTCTGGGTACAGTTGTGAAGAAAGGTAAGATAGGCCTGTGGTAGCAGAAACAATCGAACGGCAATTCCACTGTAAGATGTTTAGGGAGCCTATTTTGATGCTAGAACCGTAGCAGAAACTGCTTGATCCAATGCATCCTTTTTCAAGAAGTCTTTTTTGGACAGGTTCTCAAAGAAGTCTTTCTTTGACAGATACTTTTTTATATTTCGAATTATGCGGAGAAACTTTTGATGGGGGGAGATCGGGTACGCTTCAGTGTCTTTTGAGAGTTTGTATCCATCTCTGTAAATCCTTCCGAATCGTCTGTTAGGGGTTCCAAATCGTTATGTTCTGAAGTTTTGGAAGGTCCTGCTTGAGGAGAGACAGATCGCTGACGTTCTGTCAATTTTTCCATCTCCGTACGGTGTGGAATCATCGATGCCTGCGAATCCTGATCTTGCGCAGTCGCGACACCAAGAATTTGGGTCAACTGGCTTGATAGCATCTGTGCCAACGTTTCAAAAAGATTGTTTGCCAGACAATCCATTGCCTTTTCCGAAGCCTTCTCTATGGCCTCTGCTATAGATTTTGCGAAGGATGCATCCATGGCAGTAGTATGGCGAGCTGTAACGCCCGCATAGCATTTTGCTCTTTCCTGCAGTTCCGCAACTGCTTCCCTCCGAGAGCACCGCTTGCGTTCTACAATTTCCAATACACTGAGCTCTCTTTCTTTTGCCACACAGTCTGCGGAGTCTGCAGGATGCGCTCCACTGCATAAACAACACTTCTCTTCTTCGGAGCTGCAATCGCGGCTGTCATGATTCTCTCCGCATAGCCGGCATCTAGCTACTGACCTGCACCCTTTTACGCTGTGTCCATAACGCCAACATCTCAAACACTGTAGTGGTTTGGGAGATAGTGGTTCTACCTTATATATGAGTGGTCAAGCCTTAATTTCTGAAGGTCTGACTGTTCCTACGAAAGTCACAATCACCGACTCAGTAGGTGATTTCCTGTTGTCAATCATTCGGGTACACCTGTATACTGAAACTACACCTGCCACCGAAAATAAATCCAGTATTTCTGCAGGTGTCAGGCTCGTATCTACACCGCGGACTATCCCTTTCGAACATGCAAGATGTGCTTAAATAAACGGGCTCACCGGATGCGCTGCAAACTCGGAACAACTTAAAAGCTCTCGAACGCACTCCTCATCTGCAGAACAGCACAGAATGCCTCCGCGACCGAACTGTCGAACCTCGGTGATTTGCTGGAAATGCGAAGTGGCTTTCCGAAGCTCCACTTGAATCGCCTTTCGATTCTTCATCGGTATCGCGCCCCCGTTGGTAGGCACCAGAGCCACAGGGACGTTGCTGACTCCACTGCGTAACAAAGAATCATTCGGCCAATCCTTGGCCGGTATAGAAGCTAGCCAAGGGGAGTGCCCTTGACCAGGAGATGAAAATGACATCGGGATGGACTGACTCGCTTAAGCTCAGAAAGACCGATACAACAAATAAAGACACCGGAATGAACGGTAACAATAATACAAACTCTCAATACGAAATAAGGATACTGCCGCCCGATCCTAGGCCCGAGGGCCACAAGTCTTCTACTGGGAGATCAATGCGCTGCCGGTAGAACACCTCGTGAGCACGGAGCCGAAAACTATTGGCGCACACAACAGAGTGCCGTGGTCTTGACCTAAGTGTTCTTCTTCCTTCTTGTGTCCTCGTGTCAAGTTCGCGCTGCAAGCAATTCCTAAGCGTTACCAAAATCGGCCACCTGTATTGTTACACGTATGTATACACATTGGGTACACTGGTAACTTCTCTGCGTGTCATAACGGATTCTACGAATAGCCGATTGTAAAGCACTCAACAACTCAGGTTTTCCATGAGGAAACACCAGAGGAAGATTTCGTAGGCTACAAAAAGCCTATCGAATGAAGTGCAAGCTGACCACATGGGCGATACTGTGAATTCCTAAAGACAAATTATTACCATGACAAGGGAAACAAATTCCTTGTATCAGAACATCAAATAACGATCGTTCCAATGCAATCGACTCGTAGCGCGCACGGCACTCAATTAGATTACCGAGATAAAACACAATAACGGCGACTTTTACAGAATCCAGCTCACACGGCCTTCTGCGAATTATCCACTCTATTCTACAGGAATTGGTTCGCTGCAAACAACGAGGCCAAACTTTTGGCGGGCATGTCTCTCTATATTGCGACAACAAAGCCGCTAAATTTCTGCCAAATGTTGTCATCAATTTCTTCAAATTTATACTACAACTGTCTAGGGAGTGTGGGTTAGGTAAGCATTTCGATGCGACAGATTACAGGCTAACATGGCGTAAACCACGTACGGAAGTCTGTTCATTCCACGATCATCTTTTGAATGTGCGCACGAAATGAACACCCAGTGATTTCAGCAGGCAGATGTTAACAGCACCGGAGGAATATGTCTTTACTGATCCACTAACAAACTCACAAATCAGGAATGCAGCAGGTCTGCTTGATCTCCAGATTTACGTCCCCACAGCAGCAACGCGTCAGAGGGAGAAAGAAAATTAGGTGGGCAGATGAGATTAAAAAGTTTGCAGGTATAACGTGGCAGCAGAAAGCACATGACTGGGTTGATTGGCGGAAAATGAGAGGCCTTTGCGCTGCAGTGGGCGTAGTCAGGCTGATAATGATGATGACGATGATGATGAAGCAGCACAGTTCAGTTCATCTCTCGAGGCATATAACTTACGATGTCTATTTGTCCAGGCCCATATACACTCACGCGTACACACATGCACACACCGGATCATAATGTTCTTCTTGTTTATTATTTTTAACGCGCACAAGCAAGCAGTTGGTACTGTGCGATGCCTTGCAAATTTTAATGGTTGCAAAAGCTTGTGGACGAAAGACGAAATCACTTGATACGTCATCAATGCTCGTGGTTTACAGAGGATATTGTATGTATGTATGTATGTATGTATGTATGTATGTATGTATGTATGTATGTATGTATGTATGTATGTATGTATGTATGTATGTATGTATGTATGTATGTATGTATGTATGTATGTATGTATGTACGTATGTACGTATGTATGTTCACTGACACCTGTGAATAACGCCGACGCTGCTCTCAGACCTGCGGATGGAATCAGTGGTGTTTTATTTCGAGGGAAGATAAAAAGTAATGGGTCTATTGCAATTTCTGGCGCTAGGGTTTGGTAGAACTACTAGTACCCAGCGCTGAATTAAAGTCGTCTGCAACCCTTTTATGAAATATGTCTCTCGTATCCCTACGTTTGATCGTTAGTGTAGCATACCACTAAACAAGGCACCTCCGTTTTTGCTCGGCACCAAGGAGAAATTTAGCGCAGTGATTCGCTTTTTGTTTGCGCAAGGTGCTGAATCTGCAGCAATTATTTGTCGAATATACGCAAACTTTGGCAAGGTCGGGCAGGCAATCGACATCAACGACTGCCAAAACTGTTTCTTCTTTTACCACCCGCCACGATGGTCCAGTGGTTATGGTACTCGACTGCTGACCCGCAGGTCGCGGGTACGTATCCCGGCCGCGGCGGCCGCAATTTCGATGAAGGAGGAAATGCTCCAGGCCCGTGTACTGTAATGAAATAAGAGAGAATGAGACCGCACCCTTGCTGCGGGCCGGCTGTTCTATTCTGACTTCCTTCTTTTCTGTCTATAGCCGAGCGTGCGCCCGTGCCCGAGCACCACTTTGTCATCATTACACACGGCCAGGACTGCGAGCGCGCGCCATTGCCGACAATGCTTCTGGAGGCACTGGCTGCATCGCAGCGGTCGGTCCCCGCCACGCTGGGATTCGGCTTGAGGGGATCTGCCGTAAGTGGGCCTGGTGGCCGACCCTGGCTAAATCGCAATGGTCGGTGTCGGCCACGCTGCGACGTCATATGGGGTGCAAAACATGCTTCGGGCGGCCGGGTTCGGCTTTGTCGCGGAGGCAACAGTGAATGCGACATGCCCGAAGGAGGATGCCGGCACAGCATCCGAGGAGACACAGTGGCTGGCAAGGTCTTTTCATCGGCGCTCGACGGCTCTGGAAGCGGTGTAGGTGACTGCTTGGAAGCCGCGGTTGTCAAGTCTAGCGCAGATTTCTTGGTGACCGATATTGCGTCAGCCGGCAGTGGGAATAGCGACGGAAGAGCTTTCTTCCGCTCGTCCTGGGAAACCTTCTAGTAGAACGCCTCCTTGTTGGACACATTATAACCCACCTTGTCCATTCGGCGACACAGGTGTGTCTTGGCATCTTCCAGATGGCTTTCTCGGGTAGACGTGGTCACCACTGCATTCTTCGTCTTATTCATCGCAAAGTGACCACCTGAGCACTCGGGCAATGAATGCGCTTGAAGTAGCGGATGATTTAGCTCAGATGGATCTCCGCACACATTAGTAATGGTGGTCCTTGATTCGTCCGGCTTCTCGATTGACAGCATGCCGAGTACGAGTGGAGCCGGCACGTCCAGGTCACCATGGGAAGATGAACGTGGGCCACGCTTTGCCAAATCCTGTGAAGGGAATGTCTCGGCTTCTTGTCGTTGTGGTCCTGTGTCGAACACCGGCGCAGTGTCATAGTACTGCCCGAGTTCAGTGTTGGTATGAGAACAGGGTGGGAAACTTGATCTCGATAAGCTGTGTTCCGCAGTAGCGGACTCGATGTGGTGCCTCTCGAGAGGCCCATCCTCGGTGGCAGCGAGGTTGGAATGGGCGGTGGCAGTGAGGTCGTAGTCAATCCGTCCAAAGGCGGCGATGAGCTTGGAGCTCCAGTCCGCCCAGGACCGCTGCCTGAGGCCTTCATACCTGTGCCACGCCGCGGCACCATTTCGAAGGCGGTCAATCGCCACGCACCATTTCTGTTGGTCCGTCCAAGCCTCGCGAGCTCCGAGAGCGTTGATCTTTGCTACCCAGTTATCGGCGTCGTCGTGAAAGCCGTTGAACTCTGGTAGTTCGCATGCAGACGATGGTGGGACGGCCGACGAAAATCCAGAGGGCGCCAACGCGAAGCAGCCCAGCTGGTGTGAGAGCTTCATGAGGGCACACCGGAGCTCTCTGCGTTGCTCGGGTGGGATGCCCTCCAGATCGTGTGAGGCGGCTACATCCAGCGTGGTGTTGGCGGCGCTCAATGCCGGCATGAAGGCAGGAAACAGCGCAGAGCTCGACGCTGTCAAACCGTTCACCGTGACGCGTAGTCGCGCGATGGTATGCCGCAGCTGCGCGGCGTTGTCCGAGGTTCCGCATGATGCGGTGGTTGTGCTTGCAGTTGCGGGTTGCTGGTAAGAGGGAGCTCGTACAGCACCCCTCAGCAGCTCAGGTGCCGATGGAGTCCGGAGTGACAGGTGGTCGGCACGGGAAGTCTGAGCAGTAGTGCCCGGCAACAGGAGGCCGCGTGCTGTCTTCGTGGTGCCGGGGCACGCCAACGAAGCGTGAACTGGCGTCCCTTAGATGCTCATGCGTTGGAAGAGCCTTGGGCACGGAATCCGTGTCAAAGGAAGCGTGCGTGACGTTCCCAAACGACAGGAGCCCGTATGCCTTCTCAGACGAACGTGGTGAAAAGTTTCCTGTCACGTCGTTCTCTGGTACCACCGAAGAGGCATTGACGCCGTCCGCGGAGTGTGCCGTGGTAGTAGTACTCACGGCGGCGACACGCACGTCCAAGGAAGCCTGAACAGCGTCCCCTGGAGGCTCACAGGTTGGAAAAGTTGTGGGCACGGGATGTACGCCACGGGAGGCGTGCGCGACGTTCTCAGCCGGGAGCAGCCCGTGCGCACACTGAGAGGAAGGTGGTTGCATGGTGCCTGTCAAGTGGTACCCAGGAACCACCGAGGAGGCATGGACGCCGTCCACGGATGGCATGATGGGTAGGTGTCGCAGCGGTCGAGTTGCTGGCTCCATCGCTAAGGAAGCGTGAACGGCGTTCTTCGATGGAGAGACCCGCAACGCCGACGACCCAGGAAGACAGGAGGCTTCAGCTTCAAGGTCCGGTTTTCGTTGTAGGCTGCGCCATTGTAATGAAATAAGAGAGAATGAGACAGCACCCTTGCTGCGGGCCGGCTGTTCTATTCTGTCTTCCTTCTCTTCTGTCTCTAGCCGAGTATGCGCAAGTGCCCGAGCACCACTTTGTCATCATTACAGTACTTAGATTTAGGTGCGCGTTAAAGAACCCCAGTTAGTCGAAATTTCCGGAGCCTTCTATTACGGCGTCTCTCATAACCAGATCGTGGTTTTGGGACGTAAAACCCCTTTACTTATTATTAAGAATCGGTAATATCGATTTGGTGAGGCCGATAAAAAGGTTTTTTTTTCTTTTTGATATAGTGAAGGGAAGGGCGTATATGATATGCAAACAGACCCCTGGTTGTTCATATTTGTGGTGAATACCACGACCATTGCATTCCGTCAGCGCCAACTGCTTGTTCCTTTTAAGTCACTTCCAGACACTTCTTTTCAAAGCCTGCTCTTCAATCGAAATCAGTAACGTGTTCAGCAATTGCTCTGTAAAGTTGCCACAAATAAAAGCGGAAAAAATCTTTTTTTTTTTTTGTTTAAACCGACAAAAGGCGAGCGATGGACGCGTAAAAATCACTTAAGCGACCCTAATGGCCTCACAGACACGGGCAAGATCGAATTTCGGTTAGAGCTTTTTGTTTCAAAAAACACGACATCGTTTTCGACTGCCAGAACCAGAGACAGCTTGACATGTGGATTTTGTGATGAAGTAACAATTAAATAAGCGCCTTCGTTGGGTTGTAAAGTCTAAATGAAATAGCCGAATTCAATAGCGTTGGCTAGTATAAAAGTTCCTCTGGCGTGTAGGAAGCTTGTCGCTACTGCAGGCAGCAAGTGTATTGCAGCCGGAACTATGGTGCTAGTACTTAAAAAATATTAGCCAAGAAAAGTGACCTCAAGGAACACAAAGCGAAACGTGAACAGTGCGCGAGAAATGTAATTAGGAACCAAGCGTTGGGCTCCTTGGCCTGGCATAACTGATGAGTATAATTAGCGCGACAAGAGGCACATACAGTACGGCTCTTTGTTCCCTCTTCCCGTAAGTGTGACTGCTGCTGCCCTAATTTTCTCTCATCAAGCCCACGAAGCCCAAGAAGTGCGACCCGTAATGCTTCCTAAGAGCACGATAGGACTCGTGCGTTGTATGCTCCTCGGTAATTCTCAAGCAAATATTTGTTGTACGGCTGTACCACTCGTCTTTGCTCGTCGCTTTCTCTCGTGAACAAACACGATTTCGCTGCGCGTTTACGTACATTTATCCCGTGCTACTACTTGTCCTGGATTTTCGGTGTCATTTGTTCAATTTCCTATTTTCTTTCTTCCTGTATTCTTTCCCGCTAGGTTATCCTTCCCCGATAAGTAGGCAAACGTTGTGCCCCACTATACTCTGTTTCACCACTACCGTTCAGCACTGCCAGAGCTACGGGGTGTAAACAAGCCACACGCTTGCGCAGGAAAACATAGATCCAGATATAATTGCCTTGCAGTTGGCCAGGTTGAGACATTTGCCCTTCTTTAGCATCTGCTTCTGCACATCAATAAGTAATTTGTTTATTCTTCATCGCATTTACGTCGTATTTATTTAATTGTTGTATCAGTAACCGTCGGTAACTGTGGTCAAAAATCAACATGGCAGCGCCCATGCAGACGCGACCACCCGCTTCGATCTGAAATTGCCCTCGACGCTCGCCCAAAGCGCTCACAGCAACAAATGAATGGTGTAATGAGCTATCGCTTTGCGTCATCTCGCGATCAGGAGAAAGCACTGGGTACGCTCTGTTGTTATTGGCCAGATAAGATATTGCTCTAACCGCGCCTGCTAAGCCTAACGCACCAATAATTTGATAGCGGTTCATAGAAATAGAGCAATGTTGTCACGAATACATTGCTGCCGAAGCTGCAAGACATAAATCTAAAGCAAATACAAGCGTCTGTTTGGAACTTACAGGTCACAGAACGCACGACGAAGACGTGATAAACACGAGGCGGAGAGCAGCAGCCTCCATGCGTGCAGCCATGTTCTATTTTTTTCGGCGCTGCCGTCTGCTCGCTGAACGGGTGCGCGCAGACGGCAGGGGGATGCTAGCAGACGACGCGGCGCGGATGAATACATGTGGAGGGGCTAATCACCTTTCCTATTGACTAATGGGCCCTGTAGCCTCCACAGTGCTGAAGGGAACTTCTGAAACAGAGTATAGATGGCATGCTGCATGCCATGCTGCAAGATACTGGCATGCTGCACCAGACTGTACTGTTGCTGATAGTTGACATGTTAAAATGCCAATATTATGTGTCTAACGTAATAATTTTTAGCAAGTTGCACGTTACATGATGATACGAAAGCTATTCAAACTAATCATTTGGGACCGAAAAAGCGGTATGGAATTGTCTGATAAAGGGTGTTGCCTCTTTTTCCAAACTAATTTATTTGGCATTTATTTCTGGAGAGGATGTTATTGCAATGAAAGAAGTTCTTTACCAAGTCACAACATATGTTATCGGGGCGAAATTTTCAACAAATACGAGGGGTCGACAGAAGAGCGCTACTAACGGACTCTTCACAAGGCCATTAGTAGGTGCGATAACCTTTACCTGCTGATGAATATTTTTACCATTTTATTTCGGGGTAACGAGATGAGGTTAACCAAAACGAGAAACGAGATACGGAAGAGTGACATAGGAAAACTCAACAGTGAAGGCGGAGCACGGTTAGTTGCTCTGCGCGCCGCAATGGTTAAGAAAAAAGCGGAATAGGATTAAAATCCAATAAATGCCCAACATGCTGGGGAACGAACTCACGAACCTTAATCACTCTCCGACTTGTGGTGGTTCATTCTTTTCGAACACCTCAATGCCGCGGCCTTTTCGTTGCATTGCATATGAGTGGTCAACTGCCAGCTCGTAAAGACGCCACGCTGTGTGACGTCATCTGGCAAAAGTGCCGTCATGGTTACTGGCCCCTGGGTCTGACTAACCTTAACAAGGTTGCAAAAAAAAAAGGGAGAGCTTGTAATTTTCCGCGCATGGCTTCAATCAGCGAGGCTGGTCGACTGAAAAGTTTAGACATGAATGCTTCATGGTTTGAACTTGGTTGATTCTATGTTTGAACTAGGTTGCCATCATTTTTAGTCGTGTTTTTTCTTTACTGTTTGCATGGTTTTGCATACGGTAACTAAGAGATCTTGCCTCAGTCGCCATCTTGCAGCAGCTTTGTTGACCAAAAACGGTGGATAATTTCGACGTCGACGGCTACGCTCTTGTTCCGCGGCACGTCGAGCCTCGGCTGGTGTGTAGGCAGCCTCTTCTTCGGTTGCGCAGGTCTTCCTCGGACGGCGTATGGCTACAAACTGCCTCGGTGCGGCTGAACAAAGCCTTTTATGGCGAGAGCCGAGGACAGGCACATGCACAGTACGCGGTATATTTATGAAGTTTTGATGATTGCTAGGCAACGATTGCTAGGCAACAATTATTTTAAATTTGACGCAGTTATACTTAATCATTTCGGCAGCTTCGACACGCCTCCTACACAGCTTTTGCACGGCACATGCTCGCCTTTGCTGATGTTTCACCAAAGGTAGCAGGGGTTAGGCGCAGCGGGTTCCGTTAGAGAGCGCGGCTTGGCGGTGGCTTATCGTTTGCTACTGTTAGGGCGCATGCGCCGCTTGGCATAACGTTACACACCAGCTGTTGTGGTAGCGAGGCTAGGTGAGGTGGTGCACAGCTGGGTTGCACCACCTCAAAAATGGCGTGGTCGACGCCATTTTTATGCCGTGACTAACAGATTTTCAGTTACAAAGATATACTCGGGAGCGTGGAAACCCTTAGTGAAACTGCTAGTGAAACGCAGCCACATGCGATAGTTGCGCGTTCAATACCCGCAGGTGTCAAGTTGTTTATTCGAGTCATCAGAATTTAATCACTATTTGATAAAGCCTGCCGAATGTCTCCGACCTCATTCTTATTCTTCTAGTTACTTCAGTCTCATTGTTTGGCTCCGCGTTAACTGCCTGTCCTAACTAGACGTATTTAGTAGCTTACTACTATCGCTGAAGAGGAAGGTATATAACGGCTGCATCTTACCGGTACTTACATAGGGAGTGAAAACATGGAGGCTCACTTAGAGGGTTCAACTCCAATTATGGACGACTCAGTGAGCAATGGTAAGAAAATTAATAAGTGTAACTTCAAGGGACAAGAAGAGGGCAGAGTGGGTAAGCCAACGAACTATAGTTAACGACATCTTAGTCAAAATCAAAAAGAGCAAATGGGCATGGGTAGGGCATCTAGCACGTAGGCAAAGATAACCGCTGGTTATAAAGGGTAGAAGGCTGCATTCCATGAGCACGAAAACGCGCGATGGGGGGAGACAGAAAGTTACGTGGGCAGATGAGATTAAGAAGTTTGCGGGTAAAACGGGGCAACAGCAAGCGCAGGACCGGGTCGATTGGCGGAACATGGGAGAGGCTTTTGCCCCGCAGTGGGTGCAGTCGGGCTGATGATGATGACAATGAATTGTATCATAATGTCCCGTCAAAGTAATTGCGAAATTTTGGTAAAGTGCGGCAAGTAACGTTCTCCGTGCCTTCTCTCAAGCTCAGACACATAAAACCCTCTGTAGAGCACACACACACACACACACACACACACACACACACACGTATATATATATATACATATATATATAGGAAAAATATATATACGCCTCTAAAAAACTGTTTATTCGTGACGTTTCGATCGGAGACCGATCTTCATCAAGACAAAATTTACCAGGCGCCGATGCGCTTTTATATCATCGCCGTGCCGAGAGAAAGAAAGGGGAGAAAAAAAAAGAGAGAGAGAAGAAGCGTACATACTGATAAGTGGTCACACGACCACGTGCGCGTACTACTAGATACGCATAGCACCTGTACTTTGAAAAAAAAAATAATAATAATAAATAAATAAATAAATAAATAAAAAAATAAAAATAAATAAAAAATAAACGAGTGGTCAAAAAAAGAGAGAGAGTGGTCACACGACCAGGTGCGCGCATTTCTACATACTTAGACATAAAAACGTGTTTTCTAAAAAAAATAATAAATAATAAAAAAAAAATAAAAGAGAAGAAACAAAAAACGAAAAAAACCAAGTGGACATGTTAAGTACATTCCTGTGGTACCCCCCGGCACATACCAAGATATACGAAGAAAACATGTTTCAAGAAAAAAGTGAACAAACCCAAAAATATGTAGACATACATCGATGGTCCAGGTGGGCACGTTAAGCACATTCCAGTGGTCCATTGTGAAGGTTCACTACGAGGCTCATCCCTTCCCGGAGCTTGAACACAACAACACAGTACATTCCTTTCGTCCATTGTCACGTCCCGCCTATTCTCCGCCGCCCCTCCTTAGCTGCTCCTGAAGCCCAGTGAGGGGGGTCTACGTTCCTACGATCTCCGGTCTGTGGCTCAAGAATGTTTGAGAAGAAAATGGAGAGTGTTTTTCAAATTTTTGACGTGGAGTTCGAATATGTCACTTACTCGGTTGTCTGAGGAGTGATTTCATTGTAGGGGGGAATTATTCGAAAGTTGCCCACCCTTCTCGGAATGCGCGTGCAGATCTTGCATGCCCGACAACGTGTTCCGAGTGATTTGCGAAAAAAAATTACTAATATAAAAAGGAAAGAAGTTTGGTTAGGATCATTATTATCCTGAATCTTCCAGAGCGCGGATTGAAGACAGTGTACCAGGAGTGATATTTAGACCAGCCTTCAATGTATCAAATTTATAAATCATGTATGATTCGCGCTGTTCACGCTCCCTTGTACTGGAGAAACCGCTTTGTAAGAGTGTGATCTTGATGGAATCAAACGGGTGGTTTTCGGAGTTTATATGCCGAGACAGAGGCAGATCCGGAAGCGAATGAACATGTGAACGATGGTTATTGAAGCGGGTGCGGAAGGCCGTGTCAGTCTGACCTATGTATTGAATACTGCATATTCCGCACTCGAGAAGGTATACTTCATTAGAGCTGTCGCAGTTGAAGTTTGAGTGAATGGAGTATTTGAAATTGGAATGTGTGCTTTGAGCAATGTTGGTTACCTGTATGTGTTTGCACACCTTGCAGCGGGCCTTGCCGCATGGCTGACATCCAGTTACAGGTGTCTTATCGGTTTTTTGAACGAACAAGATAATCTTTAATGTTTTTGGGGCGTCTATATACAACTCGCGGAGGGGAAGGGAAAATTTTTGATAGCCGTTCACTCTGTTGTAAGATGTTAAAGTGTTTCTTTAGAATTTTGTTTACGTTGGGGGGGGTTGCTCCCAAATGTTAGAACCAAGTTTTTCCGTCCCTCTTGTTTTAATTCTTTCTGCTGGTAAAGTAGCTGCTGGCGATCTAGGTTTGCCGCTTTATGTATGGCGTCGTCGACTATAGAAGGAGGATAATGTTGCTTTGCAAGTACGTTGCGCAAGTTCTCTGCGTTGGCCTCAAAGTCTTCGGGGCGGGAGACTTTGAGGCCAACGCAGAGAACTTGCGCAACGTACTTGCAAAGCAACATTATCCTCCTTCTATAGTCGACGACGCCATACATAAAGCGGCAAACCTAGATCGCCAGCAGCTACTTTACCAGCAGAAAGAATTAAAACAAGAGGGACGGAAAAACTTGGTTCTAACATTTGGGAGCAACCCCCCCAACGTAAACAAAATTCTAAAGAAACACTTTAACATCTTACAACAGAGTGAACGGCTATCAAAAATTTTCCCTTCCCCTCCGCGAGTTGTATATAGACGCCCCAAAAACATTAAAGATTATCTTGTTCGTTCAAAAAACCGATAAGACACCTGTAACTGGATGTCAGCCATGCGGCAAGGCCCGCTGCAAGGTGTGCAAACACATACAGGTAACCAACATTGCTCAAAGCACACATTCCAATTTCAAATACTCCATTCACTCACACCTCAACTGCGACAGCTCTAATGTAGTATACCTTCTCGAGTGCGGAATATGCAGTATTCAATACATAGGTCAGACTGACACGGCCTTCCGCACCCGCTTCAATAACCATCGTTCACATGTTCATTCGCTTCCGGATCTGCCTCTGTCTCGGCATATAAACTCCGAAAACCACCCGTTTGATTCCATCAAGGTCACACTCTTACAAAGCGGTTTCTCCAGTACAAGGGAGCGTGAACAGCGCGAATCATACATGATTTATAAATTTGATACATTGAAGGCTGGTCTAAATATCACTCCTGGTACACTGTCTTCAATCCGCGCTCTGGAAGATTCAGGATAATAATGATCCTAACCAAACTTCTTTCCTTTTTTTATTAGTAATTTTTTTTCGCAAATCACTCGGAACACGTTGTCGGGCATGCAAGATCTGCACGCGCATTCTGAGAAGGGTGGGCAACTTTCGAATAATTCCCCCCTACAATGAAATCACTCCTCAGACAACCGAGTAAGTGACATATTCGAACTCCACGTCAAAAATTTGAAAAACACTCTCCATTTTCTTCTCAATTATTCTTGAGCCACAGACCGGAGATCGTAGGAAGGTAGACCCGCTCACTGGGCTTCAGGAGCACCTAAGGAGGGGCGGCGCAGAATAGGTGGGACGTGACAATGGACGAAAGGAATGTACTGTGTTGTTGTGTTCAAGCTCCGGGAAGAGATGAGCCTCGTAGTGAACCTTCACAATGGACCACTGGAATGTGCTTAACGTGCCCACCTGGACCATCGATGTATGTCTACATATTTTTTGGGTTTGTTCACTTTTTTCTTGAAACATGTTTTCTTCGTATATCTTGGTATGTGCCGGGGGTACCACAGGAATGTACTTAACATGTCCACTTGGTTTTTTTCGTTTTTTGTTTCTTCTCTTTTTATTTTTTTTTTATTATTTATTATTTTTTTTAGAAAACACGTTTTTATGTCTAAGTATGTAGAAATGCGCGCACCTGGTCGTGTGACCACTCTCTCTCTTTTTTGACCACTCGTTTATTTTTTTTTTATTTTTTTTATTTATTTATTTTTTTATTTATTTATTATCATTATTTTTATTTTTTTTTCAAAGTACAGGTGCTATGCGTATGTAGTAGTACGCGCACGTGGTCGTGTGACCACTTATCAGTATGTACGCTTCTTCTCTCTCTCTTTTTTTTCTCCCCTTTCTTTCTCTCGGCACGGCGATGATATAAAAGCGCATCGGCGCCTGGTAAATTTTGTCTTGATGAAGATCGGTCTCCGATCGAAACGTCACCAATAAACAGTTCTTTAGAGGCGTATATATATTTTTCCTATGTTGTTCTACGGCAACCGAAGCCAGACTCTTCATAATCTACGTATATATATATATATATATATATATATATATATATATATATATATATATATATATATATATATATATATATACATATATATATATATATATATATATATATATATATATATATATATATATATATATATATATATATATATATTGAGTAGATATCATTGCTTCATTCTGTAGCGCGCACACTGGCGCGTCTATAATATTCATCTAAATCCTTTCACCATGTAATTCGCTTAAGACTGAATAGTTCGTTGGAACCTCAACACTTTTTACTAAATCTGGTGGCAAGGTTACATCGTCATTGAGTGAAACCGGGCAAGCACCGAAATTCAACTAGCGTTACGTGCAGGCAACTTGTGAAATCCGCTTAAATCGGTTCCCACACAGCATGGCATAGGCATAGTCATTTTTTTATCGCAGTGTTCATTCTCTACATTGAATACAAAATAATTTGGACTCATTTGAGTACAGCACAGGTAGCTTTTGGTACTGCTTTACCAATAATATTGCAATGTCACTGGATGAAGACACCAACAACCACCAGGAAAGAACGAGCTATCACGCAACCTAATTCGGCGGACGGAGGTGACGCGTATAATTTGGGGAACGCAACAAAATATCAGTAATTGACCGTAGCCAAGAATATTCGTTTAAATGCAAGTTTCCTTCATCTAAAAGTAACTTCCGAGGCTAGAAAGGAAAGGACAGCATCTGGTTATATCAGCGGCATGATAAATCAGTGTATGATCAATATTATTTCTTGATTAAGTTAGCTACTTACCTGCTTACATGCTTAATCAATGACTACGATTTTTTAAATATTAGTTAGACAGTGTAAAGCTTATCAAAGCGCAGTGGTCTAGAGGAACAGAGTATGTCTGCCCGGCTTTATCTATTTAGTGTGAAAGCATAATGAACGCCCTTTAAATGACCCGACCATACGCACAGGCTTATAAAAAATTTGCTTTCGTAAAAATTTCCTCAGATTTCAAATAAATTTAAAAAAGGCCCTCTACACCCAGAGCCGCTATAATCCCCGAATGGTCTCTCGAAATATAGCATCTTTTCACATGCACAATTTCAAGCGCAAATACTGGCTCAACGTGCGTAGCGTGACTGAAAATACGCAAAGTTCAACTCACTTCTATCCACTTCGTGAGTGAGCTTTACGTGATAATGTTTTTCCTGCCTAGAACTTTACATAAGCTGTGCTCGCCATGGCTGTCTATGTTCTAAATTGACATGCTTAAATATGAGAACTTTGTGCGGAGAGCTTTCGAGTGTGTCCTTCAATGTATAAAAGGGCAGCCGTAAAGCTTTTAAAGATTAGGCGTACCGATTGCGATGGGCCTTCTAATTCTCTCGCGTGCGTCACAATGTCATAAGGCACGATACCTCAATGTATACTGTAAGTGCAAGTGACGTCATGAGTTTCGCTGTTTTCTTTTTTTTTCTTTTTCTTTTTTTTTTTTTGTGCTGAGGTAGACGTAATTACTGAACGAGGTGGCAAGGGTAGATGCAGATCACTGTGGCCCGATCGCACAAACGGAGTCGTATAGTTAGGATCGCGTATGGTTGACGAAAGAATCGATCTTCCCCGTTTTTTGAGGATGATAACGACCTGTCGTGGCAAAATCGCTGTGAACGCCCCTCGTTAGGATCTGGGCAGCCACGAAGTTCTAACGAGATAGCGTTGGCAGCAAGCGAGACTGCTTGGCCCCTTAGCTCTATCGATTGCAGAGCACAAGAATGCGCCTATCTGCTTCATAGCGGTGGCGGGAAATGGCTGGCTCATCATCCATACTAAATACAACAGGCTGCGTTGAGCTAGTTGTGTATATAGTACGTGATTGTATTTACCAGGATAGTTTGACCACGGCGGTTATCCTGCGCCACGCTCCTCCCATGACCAAACTAAAAATATAGGTCACCTAAAGTGAGATGGAGCCACTGTTAGTTCATTATAACCTCTGCGATGATGCCAGTCTTCCTCATAGCATCTATCTATTTCTATCGCTGTGATGAAGCGAACTATTTCTGACGGGAACGTTATGTCTGGCCAGTGCGAACAACCAGGAACGTGAAAACTGTTATGGCACTTTTTCACTTCGTCTGTCTATCTGCGTTTCTTTTTTAAGGCACTTTTTTTTGTTCGCGAAAGCTTCCTTCCAGATATAATTCAACTTGCTGTGACCAATCTACATCTTGACCTCAAAAAAAAAGAACAAAAAACGAAGACAGAGGTAGGTACGACGACGCGGACGGTAAACGTTCAACTCCTGCATTCATAGAAATACATATCAATAAACAGCGAGCTGTGGCATGCGGGGACACATTTACAGTTATGTCTACGCATAGGTCATAGTTCTGTGACCTACGCGCAGATACTATGATAATGGTAATTGCGTTGTATGATATCATATTTATTACTTTTCAGCCAGATTATCATTGCCACATATTGTTTCACTGTTTCAGAAAGTTTAATTTACGGTTCAAAGTAAACTTCAAGTAATGTCAAACAAAATTACTCCATATTAATATACGCCACATATATTGAAACGATAGATGTGTGTTTCGAGTGATCAGCAAACATAAAGCTTAAGCTCACATTTGTGTCTTATTGCGATAGCAATTAGATGGACACTCTCGGCTGATTTTTGCCGTCACTGTCGCCGTTTGTCGACGCCGTCATGTTCCGGATATATATATGTATGCGCATATATAAAAAGGCATAAAGAAAAAAAGCCGGCAGATCCCACGCACTGTGGGAATCGATGTAATGCGAAGCAGCCAGGAAGGAGCAGATCATGCTTTACATAATTTGCATGTCGTGTTTTACACGTTAGGACCTATCATTTATGTTCGTCATAGAGACACGTCACGCAATACCAATTTTGGTGTATATCCAGCTAGTGAACTGGACGCAAGCGCACCATGAGCGTGGCATGTAAATGGCGTTGTAGATGACATGCATGCCAAGATTTTTCATGTTACCACCTGCCACTTATGTTCATTATACAGTCATGTCACTCAATACCAAATATGGTGTATATCAAGCTAACGAAACGGCTGCGAGCGCGCCATGAGCGTGGAATGCAAGTCATGTCGCTCATGACATGTCATGATTTCCATATTACCAGTTGTCATTTATCTTCGTCATACAGTCATGCCACTCAATACCAAATTTGGTGTATATCAAGCTAACGAAACGGCCGCGAGCGCTCCATGAGCGTGGCATGCAAGTCATGTCGCACATGACAAGTCATGATTTTCATATTACCACTTGTCATTTATGTTCGTCATACAGTCACGTCACTCAATACCAAGTTTGGTGTATATCAAGCTAACGAAACGGCCGCGAGCGCGCCATGAGCGTGGCATGTAAATCATGTTGTTCATGACAAGTTAGTCATGATTTTCATGATATGACCAACCATTTATGTTCGTCATACGGTCATGTTATGCCGTACCAAATTTGGTATAAATCCCATTAACGATACGGCCAGGAGAGCACAAAGTCGTAGGCGGCTAGATAGATAGATAGATAGATAGATAGATAGATAGATAGATAGATAGATACGCTCTAAGTCGCCGAAGTTCGCTAAGAAATGCTTCGCATTTAAAAATCATTAGAAAAAATTCCCAACCACATGACCGGGGATATGAACCAGTGACCCCTCGCTCGGCAGCCTGCTGCGCTGGCCAACACAGCCACACCCTATGCTCATTCCAGCGATATAAAGGCGAGCTATTCATATACTACACCATTTGCCGCTCACGGTACGCAGATCTAGAGAGCTTGAGCGTCTTTTCTGTCACGCAACGCTTTTACAGTTTGTTTCAAATTGAAAAGTGCCCTTGAGATGTGCACGAAAAAGTGGCTCCCTTCTGTACCACTCATGATGTAGAAGAAGAAAAAAAAATTCCCCATCTCCCGCTAAAGGGAACCATGTGTGGATGCGAAGCAGCGGGGAGATTTAGCTTCAGCGGGAGGAACGTCGCCGCTCTCATTTCACGGCAGTAGTCCGGGCGCTCATCGCGGCGCTGCACAAGGGAGAGATGACAATTTCACTCGCTTTCTTCCTTTCTTCCCGTCGATATTTCTCTCTTTCTCTGTTTTCCTTCTCTTTCTTTTCATCGATTTCTCTCTTTTTATCTCTTTCTTCCTTTCTGACAATTTCGCTCGCTTTCTTTCTTTCTGTTTTTTTTCCGTTTCTTCCCGTCGATCTTTCTGTCTTTGTTTCTCTGTTTTTCTTCTCTTTCTTTTTCATTGATTTCTTTCTTTTGATCTCTTTCTTCCTTTGTAACAACTTCACTCGCTTTCTTTCTTTCTGTTTTTATTCCCTTTCTTCCCGTCGATTTTTCTTTCTTCTCTTTCTTTTCATCAATTCCTCTCTTTTTTATCTCTTTCTTCCTTTGTTTCCTTTCTGACAATTTCACTCGCTTTCTTTCTTTCTGTTTTTCTTCCCGTCGATTTTTCTGTCTTTCTTTCTCCGCGCATGCGCTGTGGTGGTGTGGGACGCGGGAAGGAGAGACGGACTAAGCCCCCCTCCAAACACACGCAAGCAATATTAAGGAATGGGGTCAACCTGGGCGACCGACACCACCTGCCTAGCCATTGCTAAGTAGCCTCTCTGTGCTCTGGGCCATGACTCAAGGAATGGGGTCAACCTGTGCGACAGACACCACCTGCCTAGCTTTTGCTAAGCAGCCTCTCTGTGCCCTCGGCCATGACTCTGATGACTGTGATAGGGTTGACGAACTTCATATTAGTATACAGTGTTCTGGTTCGCATAATGGGTGCTTCCCTACTTCATGAAAGTGGCCGGACGCGGGACGGGGGACGCGGGACGCGGGAGGGACGGACAGAGCTCCGAGCAGAAGATGCTTCGCATCTAAAAATATATGTCGATGAATCTGCAAAAGCTTTTCCGTACATCCATCCATTCAGTCTTGCTTATGCAAATTTTTTCTCCAGCCATTCACGCAGTATTTTCCTGAATATTTTAGATGCGAAGCATCTTATGCTCGGGCTCTGTCCGTCCCTCCCCCGTCCCCCCGTCCCGCGTCCCGCGTCCGGCCACTTTCATGAAGTAGGGAAGCACCCATTATCTGAACCAGAACACTGTAGTAATATGAAGGCCGTCAACCCTATCACAGTCATGAGAGTCATGGCCGAGAGCACAGAGAGGCTGCTTAGCAATGGCTGGGCAGGTGGTGTCTGTCGCCCAGGTTGACCCCATTCCTTGAGTCATGGCCGAGAGCACAGAGAGGCTGCTTAGCAATGGCTAGGCAGGTGGTGTCTGTCGCCCAGGTTGACCCCATTCCTTGATCTTGCTTGCATGTGTTTGGAGGGGGCTTAGTCCGTCCCACACCACCACAGCGCATGCACGTCCCCTCCCCCTCTCTCTCCTACGCTCACCCCCCTTTCTCTCCTCTAGGAATCCTCTACTCTACGGAGCGGCCCCCGCGTCCCACAGCGCATGCGTGTCCCCCCCCCCCTATCCTCTGCTACACTCACCCCCCTTTCTCTACTCTAGATATCATCCACTCAACGGAGCGGCTCCGGTGTCCCACAGCGCGTCCGCGTCCTCTTTCCTCTAGGTATCCTCTACTCTACGGAGCGGCTCCGGCGTCCCACATCGCCACAGCGCATGCGCGACCTCTCCCCCTCTCTCCTCTAGGAATCCTCTACTCTACGGAGCGTCCCACACCCCCACAGTGCATGCACGTCCTATCTCTCCTCTCCTACGGTCCCCCCCCGTTCTCTCCTCTACGGAGCGGCGCGCACGACAGGTGGTGTGACAGCTGCATACTCCGCTGGGGGTGCCACAGTATACGTCGGTATAAAAATGACGGAGCGCGCGCCTCATTCTCTCTCCTGTGCAATGCCGCGATGAGCGCCCGGACGGCTGCCGTGAAATGAGAGCGGCGACGTTCCTCCCGCTCAAGCTAATTATCTCCCCGCTGCTTCGCATCTACACATGGTTCCCTTCAGCGGGGGATGGGGAGTTTTTTTATTCAATCGCACGTAAGAAGTCGTCTCATACTTAACAATTCCTGCAACGCATCGCCATAACGAAGGCGGTGAGTGTTTCTATCCATACGGAAATAATTGAATCTTTAATTATTCGAAAAACTTACACAAGCCCAAAAAATTTCACAAACCCAGCTAACAATGGCATTTCTGCACTGCTTTTGTTTACTTGCTTACTTCACGCCCAACATGGCAGCGAATTTTGTCATGCCGCTTTTGATGGACAGTGGCATGTTTTTCTTTTGTTTTTTTTTTTAAGTAATTCAATTTACCACGCAGCAGACTTACATCAGTTACGAAAAAGAATATTTGTTCATGCGAATTCTACTTTATTCTCTATCTAACAGCCCTGTCTCGAGATCTATCTATCTATCTATCTATCTATCTATCTATCTATCTATCTATCTATCTATCTATCTATCTATCTATCTGTCTATCTATCTATCTATCTACCTATCTTGCCGCCTACATCTAAGTACTGTCGTGATCGGCTCTTTAGCTTGGGGCAGACCTAAATTGGTATAGAGAGGTAAGAATGTTTGGCGAATACGACTGTCTCGCGGTGACATGAATAACGGGAAAATTTTGTAGCGTACGTCGTCAAATGTTTTCCTGCAGACACGTGTGGCACGTACCCGTCCAATACGGGTCGCAGTATGCGAGCACACGCATCATTGATTGCCAGTTTATATCTTCCCTGGAACGGCGTGAACACACATTAGCAATTTAAATGCGAGAGCGTAACGTGAAACCAACATCGGCAGTGTTGTCCCGATGAATGGAAAGAATAAAAATCAGGATCCTAGCAGGAATCCAACGCAAGCGTTCTGCGCGGCAGACAGGTATTCTATGACAGAACCACGCCATGTCTTCAAACTGCCCTGGAAAGACACCGTTCGCTGGCGTCGCAGTGCTTGCTATCGAATTTTATAGCAAAGCAATAAACATTACATATGCAATCCTATGAGACAGACGTCATGTCGGGTTGACGTTAATTCTAGTTCTAGTGTTGGATCAGTTTTTACAGCAGTCCAATAAACATTACATTCGTAATCCCATGATTCAGCAAGCTATATTCGTGCTTTGCGCGGAGCCGGAGCAATACGCTGACAAATTTTACGTATTAGGTGCACATCATTGCACAGTGGAGTGCACTTCGTCTTCGTTTCTAGAACACTAACGACCGTGCTCCAGAGCAGATATATATATACATGACGGCAACAGGCAAAAAAAGGGAGTGTTCCATACTTGCCATAATGGCTACTGGCGGCGCTGACTAACACTCCCATGTTTTAGATGTACATATATACCCTATAAAGTGGATGTAGGAATTACCACTCTTGTAGCTC
The DNA here is from genome assembly GCA_030522465.1 of Rhipicephalus appendiculatus. Taxonomy (NCBI): domain Eukaryota; kingdom Metazoa; phylum Arthropoda; class Arachnida; order Ixodida; family Ixodidae; genus Rhipicephalus; species Rhipicephalus appendiculatus. The sequence continues at coordinate 33,367 of JALIZH010015040.1, forward strand.
AGTTGGTAGGGCATCGTACGTGTTATTCGAAGGTCGCAGGTTCGGTGCCTGCCAGCGGCACGTTATCTTTTCGTCCACTTTTCTTTCTTCCCAATTACATTATAATTGCTACTAATAACATCCCCTATACTTTCCTTTGCACCATTGTCTGCTAGTTCTCATTAATGTTTTGTCTAGCAAGGAAAACCATCCCTTAAATTTACACTTCTTTCTTTGGTTCGCTGAGAAATTTCTAGCAACAGTATTGACAATTGGGCGAATAGGTACGATTCAAGACTGGCTATGCAAGACACACAAAGACAAGAAAGAAATAGACACCAGGGGCGAAAACTCACGACTGTTTAAAAGAAACGAAAAAATGCAATTTTATTTTTAAAAAAAAGCTATGCTGTATTATGTGGTGCTATGAAATGCTTCGCACATAAAATTGCCAGCACGACAATCCCCTGCCAATTACTTGCTCAGCACTTAACACCCGCGTCTGCCCCGTCACCAGCACCTAATTTGCCGGCGGATGCTGCTGCTGCCACACACATTAAACCTTAGCCTCTCTTTCTTTATGAGACGGAAATTCGTTGAGGTCACAGTTGTCAGTGTATAGTGACGACGATGCAATAAAGAAATAATGTTTCTTGGAGGAAGGATCGACATTTCATATAAATGCCAATACATTGTCATTGCTTCCTTTTGGTCAGCATGGGTACACAGATGAGCCAACCTCCCAGTGAGACACAAATGAATTGTCCATTATCAGGCTTTGCTTTGGACGAACGAAGTATTTACGGAAGAGTCTGCGGTTTATGCATACACCGCTTTCTGGTACTCGCCATCAAACACCAATCAGGAAAGGACCGCCAGCCTGGTGTTTCTCTCAGCCCTCGATGCTTTCTTTCCTATAGTAGACCTATATCACATGCAGAACGTGCATAGCAACTTGGCTCCGACAGCGTACTCACCATACTCGAGGCGATCAATCATGTGCGACGGCCGCTCCAGTTCACTCAATAGAGATACGTGCGGAGCAAACGCACACAGGCTTCTTGCTGTTGGCAGGTCAAGAAGGTCGGGAGCTCAGACTCTTTAGAAAGCTCCGGTATGTGCTCTTACGGAGCTTTGCGTCAGTAAGTATGTGGACACTCCCACGACTTGATGGAAATTAAAGGCTTCGCCAGTTCATAAATGCTGCAGCTGGTGCATGTAAACGTACTCTGAAATTCTACGAGACATTTGGTCAGAGCCAGAAATGTAGCCAAAAGGGAGCCAGATAAAGGAAAAACGCTGCATCGGCCTTAGTGTATTAGTGCACGGACGTTATCACAGCCAAATGTCCTTTCAGAAGACTTAAAGAACCCCTGACATCGGATATGGAAACCCGAGATGCGTGTGTTTGAGACACCTGCGTGCGGGACCACTTCTGATTGATCATTAGGGACGAGCGTTGCCTATAAGATATTTTAATTTGGTTTTAAAGTAAAAGTGAGGGCTCATCCGAGTATTCAGGTCTAATTGACATTTTCTGTGGTTTGATGTAGACGGAGGCTCCCTTCGTGACGTTGCAGAGTTCAAGCAAGTATTGTCGACGTCAGAAAACATTTTCGGTCGCGCACAATACCCCAGCTGTCACCCGGCGAGGACTATTGTTCGTCACACCTCTCGTTCTGTTGTCGGGCTGCTCTCAAGGTGGTTTCGGCTGCTTACGCCAGGAATGCTTTTCTTTTCCTGAGGGTGACAGGCTCAAAGCACCCACATCGTTTCATTCTTCACCGCCCGCGGGTCCCCCTATTTGAAAACGGCGCGCTCAGCGTCACCGAAGCTTCAGCGCACATAGTCTCAGGCGCTGCCCCGCTGTGGGGCGCTAGTTTCTTATGGTGCTTAGGCGGGCGTTTCGAACTGAAGCAAAATCATTGTGAATTAACGACGCTAGCATCAATTACACGATTTCGTTAGAGCATTTACCATTCCATTTCTGCATTACCAGACGCAAAGCTACAAATTACTGTAAAAAAGTCGCAAACAAAACTATCGTTGTCAGGGGTGCTTTAAAAAAACACGAAAAACGTTACGGAACGAACGCAAATTACCAAAGCAAACAAGGCATTGATTAGCATAGTAAATGAGGAAATATTTATCACACAAGAGCAATCACTAATCCTGATCACTAGAAAATGTAGGAGCATGCTTTAGAAATCCTTTTTGGAGGGATATTAAGGCTGAAACTGCTGGCGTTCATCAGTCGCTGTCCGAAATTATTTAATAGAAACAACGTTGAGAGACCATCATATATACTGTGTCTAAAGTTAGTTTTGCTGAAGGTCTTCACATGGAACACTCAGAGCAGTGGTCGTTTGGTAGCCTAAATATCTTTTCACTTTCTACATAATATGAGCTACGCATATATTTATCCAGTTTGTATGATATGTTAGATATAACGGAAAGGAATGGAAAGTTAAAACGTCACTTTTTGTTGGACGCAATAATAATGTGAACTAATAGACAATGACGCCAAGGAAAGTATGAGAGATCTTACTAGCAGTAGTTGTAATGTAAATGTGAAGAAAGAAAAGTACACGAAAAGATAACTTGCCGCTGGCAGGAACCAAACCTTCGACAAGTTATCTAGTAATGTCCCCTATACTTTCCTTGGCATCATTGTTTGTTAGTTCTCATAAATATTGTGTCTAACAAAGAGAAACGAGCCCTTAAATTTCTATTTCTTTACTTCATTCATATTGATAGTCTCTTCCAGGCAGACTCGATGTCTTTAGGTAGTATGCGAGGGTTTATTGGTCAGCTGCCAGCTCGGTATAAGATCCCGCACTACGTGACGCCAACAGGCCCAAAAATAATGTTCCACACTAGCCGTCATTGGTACTGGCGGTGCTGACTGACACTCCCGCGTTTAAATGCACTCTATACCCCATAAAGTGGACGCGGGGATGACCGCCGCTGTAGCTCAGTTGGTAGAGCATCGGATGCTTTATTCGAAGATCACAGGTTCGGTCCCTACCAGCGGCACGTTATATTTTCGTCCGCTTTTCTTTCTTCACATTTACATTACAGTTACTACTAATAGCATCCAGTACACTTTCCTTGCCATGATTGTCAGTTCGTTCTCCATACTATTATGTCAGATATTAAGAATAGCCAAAACTTTGCAAGCAGCCAAGGCGCCCCACCCCAGCAGTCTGAAGTAGCCAGTATGTTAGCCAAATCTGGCAGCCGAGGGAGGCAACTCGAGAGTCAGGTTTTGTGTATTTCTCTATATCCTAGCGTTAAGATCTGAAATCGAGGTGAGACTACGCGCTTCGTAATTAACACCTACACAGGCGGCCGTTGTATAGCATATTGTGCCACGAAAAAGGCAAGGGAGATCATAAGGATGCATTTAAGAAGACTGTAATTCGATGTTTCTAGTTGTGACCGACACATTGGCATGTCGACAAACACATAGCCCATAGTGCCTTAGGTATTCATTTCTTAGGCTTTTGAAGCGGTTATAGCCACCGCGTGCACATACGCAACACGCCTGGGAACATTTAGAGTGCGTAAATTGGTACGAGCCAAGAATATTCAGTGCAAACAGGCAGATGCGCCTTTAGCTCTTTGCGCATCTACATCCATGTGCAGACAAGTAAAAGACATCAATATATAGAGAATTATATGAGCCCAAGAGATTATAATGTCAAAGAAAGCATAGAAGACCTTATTTGCTGCGTGCCTCATTTTGCTTCATTACGTTTGGATTTCACATATTTGCGTCAATATACATTGATATTGATCGGCCAGTGCCAAGCAGTTTAAGTAAAGCCAATATACTACTTAGTTCCGCTGGGGTTCGAGCACGTATTCACATTATGTATGCGATGGTCCTGCCAGTTGAAATTTCGCGCAGAGTTGTCACCTTCACTTTGCTTGGGTGATCGTATCTCCGGCACTCTCATCCTTTCCGATAACGTATGCGGATAAGTAGTCAGTTACCATAGCCCAAAATGTTGAAATCTTCGCACACCGCGGGACGCTTGCAGCTACTACAGTGTTACGTATGCACCGTAAGGGCCGGCGCTGGCTAGCAGTTGCAGAGTAGGACAGATGGTGCACGTAAATAAAAAGGTACACGCGGCACTGCGGTAGCTCACATGGTAAAAGCCTCGCACGCAGCCTACCTGTACCTTGTAGTTACTCCTTTTTCACCTATATTTTATTTCCTTACGAGTTGTTACCTTTCCTAATATTACATATTCCAGCAGAGAAAAAAAAAATGCATAACATTTCTGCACTTGGGTAAAACATCGCGTTGTACTATTTTCTTTAGTGTCAACATATTGCAACGGTATGAGCATGAAAAACAACCGAAACACAGTCCTGATTGTTAGGACGGTACTGCCATGGATTTACGGATGCTGTCGTTTCTTGGATGTTTTTATCAATTCAAAACGTGTCACAGCATTTCCATGATTTTTAGGATCTCTGCTCCAATACCAGACGCTAACACTCACTTGAGTTATTCTTGACTCAGCCAGAAAACCAAAGATATCACAGTGCTAACCCGAGCGCCGTCGTACCACTTTCAGACGTGCAAAAAGATTGGTGAAGATAAGCGCCCGTGTTTAGCGTGAGAAGGTCCGAGAAAAATTCGGCATTATGCGCCTCTTTGGATTCCCGGTGAACAAAGAAGACAAATGGGGGACCCTTAATCTTCACCGTTAAGAGTTGAACGCGATAGCGAAATTCTGTCCCGAGTGCCTACTTCAACCACTTAGTGCATATTTGCTGTGCACCCACTACGTGGTGTTAAGGGAATACGCGCACTGAGGTGCGTGCCGTTTGTAATGGGTGGCCGGCTTTAAACTACGAAATCGGTATGATAGTCACATATTCTGACGCCCTATGGTAATGTACGCTTGTACCACGCAATATTCCTGGCATATTACATGTTATGTTGCGACGCCTATATAAAGGACGCTTGCGTTTGCGAAGCACGAAAGTTATTTTCACTGCATTGCCAAGCAGAGAAAGTTCTTCTCACTGTATTTCCAAGCAGAGGCATGGCTGTGTGGTAGAACACCTGCTTGCCACGCAGGCGGCCCGGGTTCGATCCTCACTCGGACCCGGAAATTTTTAATATTTATTTTTGTTGCATCTTTCTCGATTTTTCGGTCACGCACAAGATGATGATTTTTCGCTGACAACCAACGACGCCGACGCCGACGCCAACACCGGAATTTCTGCGAAACGAGCTCTTAAACGCTATCGCGTTAATATTATTGAAAACTTTATTTGATCCGAAAATCGTGCAGAGGCATTGCATGCAGCGGTATGTCCCGAAGAGCCTTGTTTCCGCTACTACAGCGAGATATTGAGCGAATTCTGAATCTCGCTTCATAGGAAATACAAAACTTTTTTTGGTGACTCCGTCAAAAGTTTGCGTGCTCACTTGACATGCATCTTCACATGACGGGCTGTGATGCTGCAACCTGGTATCGATAGTCATTTTTCTTATTAAAGAAGTCGCAATTGGATGCCTTGATATGATTAAAGTACGTAGCAAAGAATTACAAGGAAGTGACTTTCAGTGTCGAAAGAATGACTATTGCAGCATAATGTTTGAGTGTTTATTATTTCGTATTATTTCCCAGTAAACGTGTGCAACATATACTCTGTCAATGCCATCCGTTAATGTGAATGCGTGAACACCAACAAACGATTATTGGTATTAGAGAATGTATGTTGGCGCGTTCGATAAAGCCGGCAACGATCAGGTTGATTTCGGGCTGCGTGCCTAGAAACTTTTTCGGTCACGCTTTCACTGCGGAATTTGTTGTTTTCATTACTTGAGCGAGATTGTTCAAAAATGTTCAGCCAACAAACACCTACATTTTTCAGAAGTTGTTTCGTTGAGTATCGCGTCCTAAGTTCATGCAAAAGTGAAGGTTTTTTTTTTTTTTTTTTTTTTTTTTTTTTTTTTACTAGCAAGGCATGCGGATAGGTAGCTAAAAAGAATCGTCCGCAAAAGAAGATTAAGAGGCGATGCTTTCAATGTAGAAGTTGAGCACAAAACTACGAGACATGCTCGTTTGTCTTCTTTTTTTCTGTGAGGTCATCTACATCAAGGAAAATTGCAGTTAGCTGGAAAAAAATTAAGAGAGGAGACTTTTATGATTCTAAGAACAAGTGTATGGCTATTTCCTTGTCCACTTCACAATAGGGGAAATGTGCATGCTTGCAAGATTTACCTAGATAGAATGAGCGGCACGCTTTTACAGACGAAATATTTTCATAAACGTGTAGGCCACGACCTTTGATTCGCCTTTGTTGGTGCAACGGCTTGTCTGTGTAATGTGTCTCGTGATGCACCAACAATTCTGTGCATAAGAATAGGTTGGGCACGTTCTGATTCATCTGATGCATACCCTGTAGGCTACGAGAAATGTGGGAAGGAGTAAGGATCGGTGCAACCTGCCGTTTCCGCATGAGGTTGCCAGTAACGGCGAAAATCGGTGGCCGCAAAATGCCTGCGCGGTTCCATCCGTCTTAATTGATGCATCCACGTCCACATTTCATGTCACTCGCAAGTGCACTTGCTGGCCGATCCCGGCACATGAATTTTTAATAATAATAATAAATGTTGGGGTTTAACATCCCCAAACCGCGATATGATTATGAGAAACGCCGTAGTGGAGGACTCCAGAAATTTCGGCCATATGGGGTTCTTTAACATGCACCTCAATCTCACCGGAAATTCTGCGGACCGAGCTTTGTAACGCTATGACGTTAAAATCATGATCATGACATAATTAAGTATATTTGCTGGCGTAAGCATTACACAATTATCACCCTGAACAATGTCAAATAATCGCCAAGAAAGCGATCACTGCGAAGCAGTGCAGCACACATAGCGGCACTAATTCTGTAATGGCCGTGAACGCAAGATGAATATGTATTTGCCGTAAGTGCGGTTACGTCAAAGCAGCTTGCTATATTTTATGTATTCAAATATTATGACATCCACCAGCCCAACCACAAAAGTTGTATTCAAGCATATGTCAAATCATCCAAGGCCACGGAGCACTTATGCTTTATATTCAATGTATATTATTCCGCTCAATATTTCTGTTGAAAGAAAAGGCTCGGCAGTGCAGTCTTACGTGAAAGTGAGGCATGCCTGGAGAGTGAAAAAAAAAATATTAATAGATAAATAGAAATGGCACGTATAATCATAGGCTCGGTGATTCTTAACATAACTTCTATGATGTTCAAAGGTGTTGACTAGAAATGCTTCCGTTTGTTGCTGGTGATTGGCGGGGCCAAGAGAAGAAGCCTCGAGTGCACTGTAAACACGGATGTGTCCAGCTTGTGCTTGCAATGAGTCGCCCGTCAGAGCCTTGTTGACGCGACATCTGTAGCCGACATCTCTCTACCAGGCTCCTGCTGCCCGAACAGCTGCGCCGGTAAACTACAGGGCCCTTCCCCCCATTCCATATGCCACACATTGAACGCTGCTGAAAAGATGGTATGGAAATTAAAGCTGCTTTTTTTAACCGTAAAAAAAAAGGAGAAAAGGTGAGATAGTTTTCGTGGCACTAAAGGGAGGAATCCTAAAGCTTGATCACTGAAGGGCTTCTCTCAGTTCAGATGAGACACAAGAGGTTATACGAGATAAGAATGAGGCATCACATATTGTCGCGTTTAGTACGAGGCGCTACACGTAGCCACGTGAAAATGGTCTGTCCGCTCATCAAGCTGTGCGATGCTTTATTATCGAAGCAATATTGTCTAGAGGTCTAGAGTGCGACCGGTCTTCACTTTCTGCGCAGCGTGCTCAGTCATCTTGCACCGCTGACGTCGTCAGAAAACTATTCTGAATTCTTTTTCCCTTTTTTTTCCTTTTTATCATGATGGGGTGATAGCTTCTGGGCGGGTAAGTGAGAAGAACGCACCACAAAATTGAATGTCAACAAGGCAGGAAAAGGCGCTATTTCCTGCTGCCCTTTTTCTGGGGGAACAGCATCATCTATGTATGTAGCCTAACCAAAGCTATGGGACCTCTTTCGTAAGCGCATGTCCCACCTGGTGGAATGGTATGCGTGTGTGCTCTGGGACCCGGTGCAGAGAAAGGTCTAGGCTATTTACTGGCTAGGAAAGCGTGTGGCTTTGTCGCCAGGATGGTTGACCCGATGTCGCCACGTTCGATGTGTTCCACACTCAAGAGGACCACTCTAGGGTCGCACGCTCTTGCACATTTCTTGCCAGCACGGGTTGAGGGATAAGATACAAATGTGAAGGGTGCCCGGAACACTTTTTTTATTGTGTAAGTAGCTAGGCTATATCTGAAAGTAATTATTCGCCACAAAATTTAAGCGAAGCACTTGTACCCAAGAAGAATACTGGAGATGGAAGGTTACCTAAATTTCCTCCCCAACTTACACACTCAGCGGCCGGCGGTAATTTCCACCTTCCACGATCCTCCACCGGTACACGCTGGAAAGCTCATCGCCATGCTCACTGTTTATCTGGCTATCTCCGACCCATCAGGCACCGTCACCATACCAGTCACTAGACTGAATACCTCTTCACTATAAATGCTATGGCTTCAATCAGATGGTGTCCCAGGACAATACCGCGCACCAAAACAGGGGCGTCCGGAAACTTGGTGTGCTGGCGCCCTCTAATGTGTTATGGTGCGCACGTTTAAACCTGACAGTGAGTTGCATGCCTTATAATAAGTTAGTCTTTATATTGCCACATTATTGACACTTGCAGTAAGCCCCTACACGTACGACGTACAATAAGTTGGTCTGTTAATGATCCGAAGTAGCTGCTCTACTAGATTTCAAAGCAAGAAAAGTGCGCGAGCCATTTCAGCGTCTCTCTAAGTATGAGGTACATTAGGACATGACTCAGAGAGACTCTGAACGTGCTTAGAAGGATAAACAACTTAAATAGAAACTTATTACGGGCCCAACATAGCGGACATTATGATGAAAAGCCGCGTTTGTTTGAGCAGGCCACTGTCTTGTAATGTGTCGCATCTTCGTCCTGCAAGGCTGACGAGAGCTGGAAAGGTCGCTGTGCTTCTGTGGTTAACCCTTTCGGCTACATTACATCGGGAGCCATCTCACGTCTTCACCGCAAAGAGTCTTTGTGAGAGGAGCCCAACGGAAAGAACAAACAGCAAGCAGGAAGATGGAGAAAGCCTGGTGAATTCGCTGTGCCAACGTATAATGATGAATGAATTCCGTTCACGTGCATCCCTTGTAGAAGCACTGAATCACTGTTCCGAATTCTTCCTGAAAGAGATTAGGTTGGCAATAAAACAAAGAGTAAGGCACAACAGTGGTTCAGCCAAACATGGTCACCAAAATTAAAAGGGGCGCACTATTGGCGCAAGGTGCGCACTATTGGCATATCCATCAGTGAGGCTATTGGTTCACCTAGCTGAGTTTTGCTAGTAATCCCAAGCTTTTGCTAGAGATGCCAGTTTTTTGCTAGTAGAACTAAGTGTGACTAAACTTGGCTATGTTTGTGCCGTAACTGCCTGTTACATCATGTTGCGGTTTTAGTCACGTGATTTTCGTTACGTGGTTTTTGGCGGGAACATGTCACGTGAATAGATATGACATTTTAATCACGTTACTAGATGTTACCTGATTTTTCGCCATGAGGCTGAATATTGTGTGGTATTACGTGCTTTTTAGTCCCGCCAGTAGTTACGTGATGTTACATGATTCCAGTCACGTAACTAGTTACGTGATCGTACTTGATTTTTAGTCACGCGAGTGTTGTTACCTTATTTTAGTCGCGTGACTAGTTGTTACGAGATGTTACGTGATTTTATTTATGTAACTTGTTATTACGTGATGCTACGTAACTTTTAGTCATGTGAACAGTTGTCACGTGATTTTACGTAATTTCATTTCTGTTCCTGTGTTACGCAACGTTACATGATCTTTAGTCACGCAAAAGACTCCCCCATCATAGTTTTTTGTATTCCACGCCGGTCAAATCGACGCGCGTGTTTTGAGAGCGACTCAGAAGTCCAAGAGAACGAAGCAAGAGCCTACTGTTTCGTAATGATGATAATTGCTGTGTGCTCCACCTGGTGCAGCGAGAACCTTAAAGAGTTTCACTCTTAAAATTCGGAAGGGAAAGGCGCTACAGTTCGTTCTGCCAGTACGGCATCCTAGTTTTTCTTTATTAGACTAAGAATTTTCAGTTACAACAAATATTTGACAAAAATTCTCATAATTTACCAGATTTTCTTAACGCACGTAATCTTCCCTGCCCGTGTGGGCACAGGTGACAAAGCCACGTTGTATATCTGTGCACGAACGAAGCCCTCTTGTAAATCGCGTCAAACTTTTTTAACACGAAAGTGTTTTATGCCGGGGTCAACCACGACTCCACTCACGTATTTCCGTCGCGGATATGACGTTGAAAAATATACACTAACAGAGGGAAAAGAAGAAAACTTACAAGAAAAAGTGCCGTCACCGGGAGTCAAACCTCCGACTTCTCGCTCCGCAGCGCGCGGCGCGAGACGATTCGGCCATGGATCGTACGTTCTTTGGAGTACTAACGTCACGCTGTTTATATACACCATTTACTGTTGCGGTACTCAGAGATCGACGACTTGAGCGTGTTTTTGTTATGGCTAGCGAGATGGCGCGATGGGCTCGCTGGGCGCGCTTTAAAGGTCGTCACCCCGCGTGTTGCGATGCCCTTGCGCCTCGCCTGGGCGTGTTCGCTCGGGCGCACGCGCTTATCTCGAGATAGCGTTTTGTACGTCTTGGGCTTTCCGCCGTTGCAGTTGCAGAGAGAACCAACGTCACTTTGTTCGCTGCACCAGCCGCGTTTGCTAAAGACGTGCGCCGCTCACACACAAGGAAGTAACAACTGTTACTGTAGTTCGCGCTCGCCCGTGTACTTATATTTAGGAGCACGTTAAAAAACCCCAGGTGGTCGAAATTTCCGGAACCCTCAACTACGGTGCCTCTCATATTCGTATCGTGGTTCTTGAACGAAAAACCTGAGATATTAGTTTGTTCGCGCTCGTCCTGTGTATACTTGTGAGTTCGTTTCGTGCATCCATCTCCTTGAGCAGCGCGATTTAAGGGTCGAGCCATAACAGTTAGTTCGCGCACGTCGTGTGTATGTTCATTTCGCACGTCCTTTCTACTTGAGGAGCGCACCGTAGGTTTCGAGCGGCTTGTCGTTCTTCGCGTGACATTAAATCTGTTGCTATAGCATTCATTATCATCGACCTTGTGGCGAAACAATTCACAATAAACGCTGAACTACTCTGTGAAGACACGTTTCACTTTCGTGTTTTACCGATTCCTATGACAGAGCGATCAGCCATGTCTTTTTTACTCGGTCGGGCATTCCGGTATCGCAAATGTGTAGCCCCATACAGCGCAGCGTGTACCAGAGCTGCCGCCACGTCAAGTGGCGCCAGCAACGAAGGAATAAAAAACAGCTAACAAACGCGTAATTTAGGCCCTCCGAGATTCCTAGGGTACACATCGCTGCTCGCTAAGCCTACAGCATCGATTATTTGAGTATGGTTTTCGGAAACGATGCGAAATCGACACGAATATTTTGCCGTAGAAGCTTAAAGGACCCCTAAACGGTCCACGAAAATAAGAAGACCGAGCGCGTTATTCTCTCCCGGCGTCTCTCGTCTTTGCGGCACAATTCGTGACGCCAGCTGTTGCTTCACGTGACGTCAGGATCAAATAAGCTCTCGATTGGTCGATATACGAGAGGTATCTGTTGTGAACTGTCGCCTACCCTGCTTTGCCATAGAGTCGCATTCCCGGTCTGCCTTGTTTCGCATGAATATCGTGCGCGATAAACTGATTTCACTTCGTTTTCTGCGTTTGCGACTGCGCAAGAGGAGATAGCACCGTGTAGTCGAAAAGCGTGAAATCATTACTATCTCAATGCTTAGTTCTGACATTCCAAGTGTTTTGTGAAGAAATAAGTGGCAAGGAGGAGATAGCGCTTGTAGGAACAGTTGTGAAGGCGAGAAAGAAACTACTGTCTTGCTAGAGTGTACTAGAACAGGGGAGTGCCCGGAACGAGCTTCGAAAAGTGAAGCCCTAACAGGGTCAATCCGCTTGCGGCGCTGCGATCAGTAGTTTGCAATCTGTCTTCGTTTTAAGAGCGGCGCGCGGATCTACCAAAGTGGTGCAGAGGTAAAATGCCCGCTTCCCACTCGAAAAGCCCGGGTTCAAATCGCAGCTGTAGATGTTGAGTTTTTATTTTTTAGTGTAACGTCTTATAGCTGTATTGCTTTTCCTTGTTTCTTAAAACCAGCTGCAACTGGTACGTATTGCCACAGAAAGTAGCTGAAATGTGAAGTACAATACAAGATATTTGACGGTGAGCGTAATTAATTGCAGCGCCGCCACACGGCATTCAACAAAGACGCAAAGTATGGCTCCGAGATCTTTGCCAATAGGAGAAATCTCGGAGCCATACTTTGCGTCTTTGTTGAATGCCGCGTGGTGGCGCTGCAATTAATTACACTCACTGTCAAGTTTATTGTATTTTACTTCCCATTTCAAGTTAATTTTGTGGCAATGCGTACCGATTGAAGCAAGATACTCAGAAACAAGAAAAACAATACAGCTATAAGAAGTTACACTAAAGAATAAAAACTCAACGCCTACAGCTGCAATTCGAACCCTGGCCATTCGAGTGGGAAGCCGGCATTCTACCTCTGCGCCACTTTGGTGGAACCAGGCGCCGATCTTAAAATGAAGACACATTGCAGACTACCGATCGCAGTGCCGCAAGCGGATTGACCCTCTTAGGGCTTCACTTTCTGTACATATGTGCTGCGGCCGTTCCGAGCACTCCCCTGTTCTAGTACACTCTAGTCTTGCCTTTGAACTCGGTGTGGTTTAGGGGCCCATTAAAGACGTGAATCTAAAGCAAATATAATCATCAGTACAGAGCTAACGAGCTACAGAGCACACGAATGCCACTTGATAGATTCGAGGTGGACGGCAATCGCTTTCGCCGGTGTGGCTATATTTCCCGGACGCGCGCATGCGGACTGCACGCCCGGTATTTTCTGCTATGTGAAAAGAATGTTGCGTATGGCGGCGTGGCAGACTGACTAAAAAACGCTAATACTGTCACACAAGCTTCCTTCTTCATTTTTGCTGTGACCAGGCCTGAGCTACAAAAAAAAAAAAAAAACTGTGACCAGCGTCCAGCGTAGGCCGCGTCGCAATATTCGCTAACCTTCTCGATTGTATTAGACACATTCTGATAAGGTGGCGGGCATTACGCGACTAGTCGAGCTTGTTCTCGAGCTAACGAGGATACCAGCGATACGTCAGAATGTTCTACCACTCACGTATGGATGATGGCGCATTGCACGACGATCACATTATCTACGACTCACGTCCTCGCCGCTGTCAATCTACAGCGGTTGAGTCGGTATTTTCCTGGGCACAAGTTTGCCCGATGAAAAGTTTCGTATTTACCGGCTTGAGTTTTGCGTCCATCACCATCACAACCACTTCAAGCTATCTTATTTGTAATCAACACGAGCACCGGCCTACAATCAGCCTGTGGGACTAAACGGCTGTTGAAAGCAAATGCAAATTTCTTTACCGAAATCTGAAGCCTGTAGGATTTTCATTTCCTGAAAAAAGCTCTTGCGTAGCACTTGGGGTGAGTTGAAGTGTTTGAAAAACGTACGCTTGCCAATAACTTCATGATGAGGTTAAGTATACCCGATTCATCAGTGGGGAGGCGCCAAGCCGTCATTAAAGACTAGATCGCCAGATCACCGAGAACGCTTTAATGCGGAAAACAAAGCCGAACGGTGTGGCACAAGAACGTGTTTAACGGCGGTACACAACAGGAGACAGCGTCGGGAAAGGTTGCCAAAGGTGGCTAGCATGGCGTGCGAGGAGACAATTAGAACAGGAGAAGGGGACGAGCCAGTGACAACAACTACGGGATTTCTCTGACTATACAGGCTAATCAGAGGGCCTGTTAGAGCCACAGCTTGAAACTTTAACGTCCGACGCTGCTTCCTGGCTCTTAACTAGCCATTTCGGCGGCCCATAAGGGACAATGACCTTTCGTAACGAGCCCTAATTACCTGCCGTCGTAGCCGCCCATTTTATAGCGGTTTGTGCTCCCGAGCGTCGCCAGGCTTCGCTAATGAGCAGGTAAACAGAATTTGCGCATACAGGCAGAACACGCCCACCAGTAGAAGGGGGGCCCTTATGTTTCCCCCTGCCAGTGTATATACGTGACTCCGACAAAACAATAACCTTGCTAGAGATAACAACCGGCTGCTGGTGCACTATACGTATCTTTACGTGCATGACCTGATAATTTTTCAAACAGTGTGACTTAATGTACTTGAAGATACTTCTTATTTGCATTCATGCCTAAGTTCTCGCACCTGGGTCCACATTCATTCATTTTAGTAGGGATTAATCACATATTGAGACTTAACGCGAAGGATCAACGAAAGATGTGACCGTGCTTTCCAACACAGCCTGCAAGTTGTCTTCAGTGCGTGAGAAGTGCTGAAGGCTATTGTGAACTTTTGCCGACAGGGTTTTTGAGCCGAATGGAAAGCTTGGGTGTTAAAATTGGTCAACGCAACCTCGCTTACAAGGAAGAGACTAGAGGAAAATGAATATTTTAATGCGTCTTTAACTAACAGCCGCATCTAACGGCTGCGCCATGAACTGGAAGAGGTGATTGTTAACGTACCCAGAAACGGGCATGCCGAGTATCCAAGCCCTCGCCGCGTCTCTCAACCGTTTCCATTTCTACTGTGATTCCGATGGAACCAGAACTAACGGCACCGGAAACGATCAATGCTCCATGTGGAGGCACGTCTGAGCACCTCGTGGAAGTGGCAGGGTGGGATGTGAAGGAGAGGTGGAGAAAAGCGAGTAACGGGGCCAGGAAGCGTGCACCCTGCTTCAGCCGCAGCAGCGCTTGACGTCATGGCCGTCTCCAGAAATACACCGAACTGTTAAAAAATATGCGAAATAAGCTCTGCGTGTCGAAGTCGTGTCGACCGAGTGGCATTTCGACGTTTTCGCCATCCTGTCCTATATTTGTTCAGTATCCCTTTTAGGGGCCCCTCACCAGCTTCTGAATATACAAAACAAAAGAAGGAGCATGTTATTTTCTCCTGGCTTTTCTCGCCTTTCTGGCGCTCTCCGTGACGCATGAACAGTGATTCCCGTGACGCCTATACTGTACATACCCTCGACTGGTCCGTCTACGCGAAATACCAGATGTGAACTGTCTCCTGCACTGCTTTGCCTTGCATCCGCCCATCTGTTCTTCCTTGTATCGCATAGCTATCGTGCGCGATCAACTGATTTTACTTCACTTCGTGTGTTTCGGACTATACAAGCGGCGATAACAGCGTGTAGCCAACAAGCGCGAAATCTTGATAGGCTCAACGCTTAGTGCTGACATTGTACACGTGATTGTCAGAAATAAGTGGCGAGGATGAGATATCGCCCGTAGAAAGGTTAGCGAAGGGGAGGAGGAAACGACTCCCTCGTCTTTGAACGCGGGGCGGTGAGCGGCCCTTTACGATAAACTAAGCACAAAGAGTAACACTTCATTTCCATTTAGCGCATATGCCAAATGCATGACGCATGTTTTACTCACCCATACGATACCCAGAGCTTCACCCACTCCTCATGATTCACTGCGTGGAGATGCGTGGATTTTTTGTTCTGCCTGCCAGTTCCACCGCTCTCAAGATATTTTTTTTCAGCGGTATGCACTGTCGTGTCACTGTTCTTAGCTACAAAACAGAAATCAGCTAGTACCATTTTAGATTAATGCATGGGCGTAGGGGCATAACTGCTTTGGAACAAACCAGTACGTCGCATTTGTTGAAGTGTTGTTGTGATTGGCGTATTTGTTAGGGTTTGTTGTATTTGTTGGTGTGTTTGGTGATGAGAAACACGAGACCTACCGCCTTTACACGATTGTTAGTCGACTTGAATGTAGGTCTACCTCCCACTTCCCCTACATTGTAGAGAAAAAAAAATGCACGATCAAATTTTATAATGGAAAATTATTCGCACACTCGCTATGCTGACTGCATGTTGACTGACGCCGTCGTTGGAGTGACTGTGAGCACCCGTCCTGTTACACACATCTCCCTCCTGTAATCGTAAAAAGCAGAGCTGGGATATTTTAAGAATATGCATCACCAACTACTCCGAATCTGTTTTCTAAAGTAAAAAGAAATAATAATAAATGCGACTTAAGGTGAACAAAGGTGGCTTCATGGCTGTGCTTCGCAGTTACGTAGGGAAGCTAGTTTCGCAGCAATACGCCAGTACTATTATTATTATTATTATTATTATTATTGTTATTATTATTAAATGCGAAGCATTTCTTAGCGAACTTCGGCGACTTTGAGCGTATCAAGCTATCTAGCCGCCTACGACTTTGTGCTCTCCTGGCCATATCGTAATGGGATTTATATAAAAATTAGCATGGCATAACATGACCGTATGACGAACATGAATGACTGGTCATATCATGAAAATCATGAATAACTTGTCAAAAAAAGTATGATTTACACGCCATGACCGTAGTGCTCCTAGGGCCGTTTTCTTGATATATCCAAAAAATTGGTGCGATGAGACATTTTTGCATGACCAACATAAATGACAGGTGGTAATATGACAATTATGACGTGCAATTCATACACAACATGATTTACAGCCACGCTCATGATACGCTGACGGCTGTTTCGCTAGCTTGATATGCACCAAATTTGGTATAGCGTGACGTGACTATATGACGAATATTAATGACAAGTCGCAATATGGAAATAATGACATGTCATGTGCAACATGACTTCAATGCCACGCTCATGGCGCGCTCGCGGCCGTTTCGCTAGCTTGATCTACGCCAAAATTGGTATTGCGGGATGTGACTGTATAACGAACATAAATGGCAGGTGGTAACATGAAAATCTTGGCACGATTGTCATCTACAATGCCATTTACTTGCCACATTCCTGAAAGCACATTCCTGAAACTGGCCGTGCAGTCATTCCTGAAACTGGCCGGCGCCGGTGCAGCTGACGGTTCTCCCAGGCGGGTCATGAAGCCATTAAGTCACCGCAGAATGTTGGAAAGGTGCTTGAGGAAGGATCTCAGGCGTTCGTCTAATTGTTCGGTGCATCTCGTAGAACGTTGGCCACAAGCAGTGCACAGGTGACCGCATATTCTGAGCCGCCTTGACTGCAAAGAGCTCACTTCCAGAAATAAAGCCGTCAAACTCGGCCGCGTGTGTCCAAAGCGCTTGACGAGGGACACTAAAAGCTTTGATGAATGGCCCAGAACACAGAACACTACCGCCCTGTTGTTATACCGCTTCAGGCACACTTCGGGAAATGTTGACGAGGACGAAAGCAGGACAGACGCCGCCAAAATTATTCCTAGCATCCCAGTGGCGCCAAGCCGTGAAGCAGTGGCGTAGCCAAGGGGGGGGGGGGGGTTGGGGGGGTTCAAACCCCCCCCCCCCCCCCCCGAAATTTTTCACTTTTGCTTGCGTATATATGCACGCACACATACAAACGCACGCACGAACATACATAAAGTATGGTTGAACCCCCCCCCCCCCCCCCGAAAAAAAATTTCTGGCTACGCTACTGCCGTGAAGGCCAATCATAACAATAGGCAGAAGAAAGGGAAGGAAAAGATACAAGGAAAAAAAGATAAGAGAAGGCATTCATACAACACACATATCAAAGGTGAGCACTATCGACTGCTAAAATTGTCTTTCCCTTTTTCCGAACGTACTATTTTAAGTGCTGCTCTACGAAGTATTCTACTACTTTTTTTTCGTAATTACTATTCCCGAAAACTTTATATTCTGCTGACCCTGCACAACCATCTTCACCTAGCACTGGCTTGATGAATGCAGACTCTTGCAACTGGACACCATGCGTCGTTGGAGTGAGTTGACACCAGACTAAATAATGAGGGGACACCACTCTTTTCCCTTCGCAGCTGGAACCTCCATCCGCCTCTGTGGTGCAGTGGTTATAGCATCAGCGCGTGCACTGTGGTATGTTCCGGGTTCGATTCCGAGTGCCGTCGGGCACCCATAGGAACTTCTAATGAGAAGGGCAGGTACCCCGGCGTGGCACTGGACTTTCCGGGTACTCACTTCTCTGGAATGTAGCCTCTCCTTTCTTCTATCTTATTTCGCTCCCCTTTGCCCTCCCCTCAACGGCACCGAACCGTGCTTTCTTATGGGTTGCAGATCTGTGTATGCCATTCAAATAATAATAATAACAATAATAATAATAATAATAATAATAATAATAATAATAATAATAATAATAATAATAATAATAATAATAATAATAATAATAATGATAATAATATTAATAATAATAATAATAATAACAATAATAATAATAATAATAATAAAATGCGTCGTTCTAACACTCAAAACCATGACTGCTACCACCGCCAGCGCTGCCGTGAAACCTAGCGGTGCCTGCGTCCCAGGCTAAAGCAGACCACGCAAACGCTTTGCATTAGGACGTTCTTCTACAGAGGTTTCCTATAAAGGGCTAATACAAAAAATTATTCGTTGACGGCTGTGAGAAAACAAACATTCGAACGCTACGGGCTGTCAAACGCAGTCACTGAAAAGCCGCACTGCTCTGAGTAGTTCTGCGAGTTGGATTGAATCTACTCCACAGATGAGAGTAGCTTCCCTTTGCTCGCATTTCAGAGGAACTATTTTCAGTGTTTTTCTTTTTTTGTTTTCGTGTAGTTTGGTGCACCTTCCCTAGACTGCTTCCGGCTGTCAGAGACACATTCGAAGGTTCCTTAAGACAGGACACGAAATAATATCAGAAACATGCGGCGAATACAGAAAAACCGCCAGGCCTGCGCAGAAGGCGCAGCACAGCCACAGCGAAAGCTGGGAGAGCGGCCTTTAGCCTTTTTTAAACACTCTTGGGGCAACTACTACAAATCCACTTCGATGGTACCCACTGCGCTATAAATCATCATAATTTTTGTGTAGTGGGGAACCGTCTACTATGCCATTCTTCGTCATTCTTCAGAAAAGCGCGGTGCCCGCTACACTCTTGTAACGAATTATGTGCGCTTTGTTGATGCTGTGGCTGACGACGATGAAGAATTATGCCACAGGCTTTTGTAATGGGTTGGAGCATTGAACGACCCACTAGTTACGCAATTCTCATTGTGTGACGCCTGGTTCTTACTCTACTGCTCTAAAACGCTTTACAACACACGTTGAAGCGATCCTTACCCGATATGAAGCCTGCCTAGGGTCAGTTTGCACCGCCGTTTCAAGCAGTGGCGTAGCTCAGTGGTAGAGTGCTGGGCTGCCACGCAGAGGACCCGGGTTCGATTCCCATTCTGTCACAGGTTTTTTTATTTATTTAGTTTTTTTCTTATTTCGTGCGATATTGGTTACGGACACCGGCGGCGGCGGCGGCGAAGGACAACTACGGCGCAGAAACGACCTTTGTTGTGATCTCATAACAGCTTTCGCTGTAAAAGAAGAACGCACATGGCGTCTATCGTATCTGTCAGGAAGCATAGTCTGAGTGACTGAACATTAAAGAGAGACGGCACAAGTATCATAGGTATACAGCTCCTTTTATGACATCGCAAGTGTTGTGCTGTTATATTTGTCCTAGGGGAGATGAGTAGTTGTTCGCTCGTTCGTTCCTTTGGCAGGGACGTAGATCTCTAAACGTTGATGTGTTCGCACACATCGGCGGTTTGTGTACATTCCCGCGTTTCGTGCCTCCGTACACTACAAGTGCAAAAGAAAATTCTTAGCTTGTTGCGTTTGACAGGCATTTCTTATTTATTTATTTATTTATTTATTTATTTATTTATTTAGTTAGTTAGTTAGTTAGTTAGTTAGTTAGTTAGTTAGTTAGTTAGTTAGTTAGTTAGTTAGTTAGTTAACTTTTTGTAACATACTGCAGAACCTAGTAAGGGCCATAGCAGGAGGGAGATTGGTAGCACACAACACAGACGCAAAAGTACAACGTTAAATATACAACGAGGTTCAATAATACAACAGTTTACAAGTAGCTTCAAAGAACAACACGAGAATAAGCAAGATAAAAATTTAGAGGCATAAGCAACATCATTAATACTCAGCAGTGCTAATGGAACAAGTAACACAGTAGCATATAACTAGGGCTTAGTGTTTTCGCAGATTATTTTTCATGAAATGCATACGGTGTTTTTTGGAGTTTATTTTGCGGCTGAAATTCGGTGTTTGTCGGAGTTTATTTCTCGTAAATCCCTAATCCTACCGAGTTTGGAGTTAAATTTCGCGTTATTCTCAATACTCCAATTTTTAATTATGAAATGACATCAAGAAACAAAAACATACATCAGAACACATGAAGCATCTTTTATTTCTCTGGAACATTTCAACACACCAACACATATGCACACAAGGCACAAATACTTGAATACTTTCACCTAGCCGTGACGTTGACGAAGGCAGCAGCCGGTATGTCTAAGATGAAACTGGTTTAAATGTATGTGGGCTTTTACGTCTCAAAACCAAGATGTGATTATGAGGGACGGCATAGTGGAGGGCTCCGGAAATATTGGACCACCTGGTGTTCTTTAAAGTGCACTGACGTCGCACAGTACACGAGCATCTATCATTGTGCCTCCATTGAAATGCGACCGCCGCGGCCGGGATCGAACCCTCGACCTTGGGGTCAGCAGCTGAGCACCCTAGCCACTGATCCACCGAGGCGGACATGAAACTGTTTATTTGGCCGAACTTCTGGCCGGTAAACGGAAAGTCAGATTACAGCAATAGAGACTGGCACTGAGAGCGGCGAACAGAGCGTCGGCCGTCGATCAACTCACGAGCGGTGAAGCGCGTCGGCATTTATACGTGTGTCATCGAATATTCCAGCCTTATGACTGGTTGTCGCGCAAGCTATGGAATACGCTCGAGTGTTCAAGTCTTGCACGCTATCCTAACAAAACGATCTACAAAAAATCGCGAAGCTTCACTAACAATGAGGCGTGGTTTACGCTGAGATAGTTGACAGTCTTTGTGGGCGAAAACCGAATACAGCAAAAGCGTAAATAAGAAACGCGTGTGGCAATGCCCACCTCTGAAAAAGATCCGTCCCGATGATTAAAACAGTACACGGGGAAAAATGCATGCAACAATAAATTACAACAATAAAGCAAGAAAGTACAATAATAAAGCAATAAGGGCAGTCCTCAGGTTCTCTAATGCGCGTAATACGGTTTGAGGCGTACGGCATGGACGACTTCAGGACGGATTGGTCGGGCACTTTCTTGTGTTAGGATACCATGCATGTGTCTCGACTGGGGCCCGTCGAATTCTTGACGACGAGAAGCAGTCCTTGAATTGCAAGAGCAGAGTTTTGAGCTGGTCTTGCTTGTGCTTCGGGAGGCTCGGGTTGACGTCGAACTCTGTTTGGGGATCTCGATTCGTCGAAGCAGGTCCGGTAGCATCGGAGAGGGCGAAAGCATTGCTGGTGTCCACGAATTTCTCGATGTTGGCGCCCGTCGTACCAATGTTAAGGTGCCTATATTCGTGGTTGAAGTTTGTCAGCAGTACCTTTGATTTGCCATCACGCAACTCGGTGATGCCTCTTGCGACGCAAATCTGACGGTTTACAAGCAGGTGCTGATCGCCCTCGTTCACGCCTTGGAAGTCTGCGGGTTTTTCGGTGCCGACGGAAATGACGACGCTGGAGAGAGGCGGAATGGTGACGTGCTCTCCTATCGAGTTCAGTGCATGGTTCCCAGGCGTCGTCTGTGTAGGCAGCGCTTTTTCTGAGGTTAGTGTAATCGACTCAGACCTTAGGTCGATGATGGCGCCGTGTTTACTTAGGAAGTCCATCCCGAGTATCGCATCCCTGGAGCAGTGTTGTAGGATTAGGAAACTGGCGGGATAAGTCCGGTTATTGACGGTGACTCTTGCTGTGCAAACACCGGCCGGCGTTATTAGATGACCCCCCAGCGGTCCGGATTTCAGGGCCTTGCCAAGCAGTCTTCACTTTCTTCAGTTTCGTCGCGAAAGGCCCACTGACGACGGAATAGTCGGCTCCAGTGTCGACGAGGTCGGTGACGTTGTGGCCGTCGAATATTACGTCGAGGTCGCTGGTTCGTCGTCGTGCGTTGCGGTTGGGTCTCGGCGTCGGATCACGGCTGCGTCGATTTGTTGCGCTGCTTCCTTGTTGCGTCTTCACGTCTTCGTCGGTACGCGACGTTTCGTCGGCAGGGCTTCGTCTGCTTCTCATCGTGTTCTGCAGGTTTCATCGCGTTGTCGTCGTTGGCGGCCGCGGAGGATCTTCGGCATTTCGTCGTACAGCAACCGCGTCTAATAATAGTCGATTACGGAGAAGAGACAAATTATACAAATTGTCCTTGTTTGTAAGAACAATTTCTGACAAATCACAGCCCTTCCCTAATAATACGGTGGCTGTGGATATTGGAGGTCTTATTATTACTATCGTTACCAGCCTAAAATCAGTTTGTGAATGCGGGCCTATTGTTGAAGACTCTGCCAGATTGTGCATTTACTCCAACACTAATATTCTGCGAACGTAATTTGAGGTGGCTTATTTTAGTTGTACAATAATCATTTTAGCTCGCGAAGGATCACACGGGCACAATGAAGTGCTGTATGTGCGTGCATGTCCAAGTGCTTTGCTTGTGCTTTGTTTACGTGTGGTATACACAATGACACTGAAAAGCAGAGCGAGCAACTGCGGAGCGCGCAACAGTTACAGCTGCTACACGTGCTACAAGCTTTTGCTCAGTACGGTAGGTGTAGATGCTCAAGCGCTTACATATCTGAAGAATTATTTGTCATACACAAGGAACCCAAGTGTACATCGGTTCGCCTGGTTATTGCGGACGCGAAAGTAGGGACTCTGGCACTATGAAAGCTCACTGGAGTGTACAACCAGGGCTGGGCAAAGATACTTTGAAATTGTTTCGCGATACGATACAAGATACTCGGCAGTGGCGTAGCCAAGGGGGGGGAGGGGGTGGGGGGGGTTCAGACCTTCCCCGAAATTTTGCACTTTTGCTTGCGTATATATGCACGCACACATACAAACGCACGCACGAACATACATAAAGTATGGTTGAACCCCCCCCCCCCCCCCGAAAAAAATTTCTGGCTACGCTACTGATACTCGGGCAAGAAGAATCGGAGATACAGATACAATATACTTCCGGAATGAATGTATCCGATACGATACTTGCCAATTGTATCTAAGATACTTCGATACATTTGGAATTTTGCTATTATAGATCGAAATAATTACGCCTCAAATACCTATGTAGAGAAGTGTTTGCTTGAAATTGTCTTAACTGCGACCAACTTTGTTTATTTTATTTAATGAAATATCCGTATGAATCCCGAAAGCTATGTTTTTCTGGCTAAATGTATATTAGTTTCATTCCGAAACAAGTTATTGGCATTTGTTTACTTGACACTTTTGTATTTGATGGGTGTCGCTGCTCTACTTGGCGACGAGCTAGCGGGTTGACATTAATTGCAAGAACTTAGAAAAGAAGCCTCCTCAAGATGGCACAAATACCGGTGCAGAGTGTTACCTTGTCCGTAATCGTATTACCGTTTTCGTAGTAGCGTATCACCCGACAGCTGCAGCGCAGCAATATTGCTGGTAGCGATATTTCTTGTGAATCATCATGTGAAGATGATAACTACCGAGTCAGCGATGCAGTTCACTGAGGACATAAAACTCCAGTGCTTTTTCATATTCTACCTATCAACCTGCGTAAACTCTTCGTTAGCTACATAATCACTAACGTGCCATCTTTTACCATTTCCTCTCTGAGAGAACTTCTGCCGCCCAGATGCTTCACCGATGTATTGTACGGGGCAAAAAAATTCCCCATCTCCCGCTAAAGGGAACCATGTGTGGATGCGAAGCAGCGGGGAGATAATTAGCTTGAGCGGGAGGAACGTCGCCGCTCTCATTTCACGGCAGCGGTCCGGGCGCTCATCGCGGCGCTGCACAGGAGAGAGAATGAGGCCCACGCGCTCAGTCATTTTCATACCTCGGCGCCCCCAGCGGAGTATGCAGCTGTCACAC
Organism: Rhipicephalus appendiculatus; assembly: GCA_030522465.1. Lineage (NCBI taxonomy): Eukaryota > Metazoa > Arthropoda > Arachnida > Ixodida > Ixodidae > Rhipicephalus > Rhipicephalus appendiculatus. The sequence goes on from JALIZH010015040.1 coordinate 57,536, forward strand.
CACCTGTCGTGCGCGCCGCTCCGTAGATGATTCCTAGAGGAGAGGACGGGGGGGGGACCGTAGGAGAGGAGAGAGAGGGGGGAGGGGACGTGCATGCGCTGTTGGGGTGTGGGACGCGGGAGCCGCTCCGCAGAGTAGAGGATTCCTAGAGGAGAGAGGGGGGACAGGACGCACATGCGCTGTGGGGATGTGGGACGCCGGAGCCGCTCCGTAGAGTAGAGGATTCCTAGAGGAGAGAGGGGGGTAGATGACGCGCATGCGCTGTGGGGATGTGGGACGCGGGCGCCGCTCCGTAGAGTAGATGATTCCTAGAGTAGAGAAAGGGGGTGAGCGTAGGAGAGGATAGGGGAGGGGACGTGCATGCGCTGAGGGGGGGGGGGGGGGACGCGGGGGGCCGCTCCGTAGAGACTAAGCCAATAAGTATACAGGGTGTTTCACGTAAGTAGAAGCAAATAGTTTAAAAAAAAGGAAGACGCTTTTAGCCGTGATTGAATGAAACCAATGGTATATGGTTTACCGTCGTGTGGCGCTCGTTATGGTATTTTTGTATTGCGCTTAGTTGTTGATTAACTGTGGTCAATCATATAACATTTTTATTATTCACTTTAGCGTAGAGTGCATTTCGTCACATCGTGGAACATATTTAAAAACGGCCGATGCAATTATTTTTTGGTGGCGTACATGCTCCATGATGAATATTTTTCGACTTTTAAAGAAAGCACGCATAATGTCAAATAAAACCACGTGACTGCGCTCATGCGCTATCGCACAGCATCATCGTACGAGCGCATCGTAGAACTGGCGCGCGGACCGTCAGTCTGTTGCTTGTCAGAGACGATGGTGTTTTTTTGCGGTGTGTGGCGTTCAGAAATGGGGACGCGCTGTGTAGCTGATGCCTAAGCCACGGCCGCTCATTTCGCCGCGGTCCGCTCGAAGCACGTCTGAGAGCGCTGCAGCACAATAGCGCACGAGCGCATTAACCTGGTCATATTTCTCCGACTTTCTTTAAATGCCGGAAAAATCGCTAAGTAGCGTGTGCCTTTCCACAAAAAGTCAGATCTGTCGTTTTAAGAATGCCCTCTAAAACGCAAAGAAACACACTTGGCCCCAAAATGAATAGCAGAAATGTTACATCCCTCATTCTAGCTCAGAAATTTAGCGCAATATAAAAATACCATACTGAGAGCCACATGGCAGTAAATCCCCATCGTTGGTTTATTTCAGTTGAGGTTAAGCACTCCTTTTTTTATGTATTTGGTTCCAGCTACGTGATACCCTTTATAAACACGATCCAGGCGGCACCCATAAAAGCTATGAAAATAGAGCATCAAGTATCGTCAACTTACGTATTAAGGTCAGGCAATAGAAAACTGAGTGCACACGGAAAATAGCACCGAAGGGCTCGTGGGGACGCTGATGAGAAAACTGTAGTACTTCATATTATGTTTCTCAAATTCCCTTCCTAACATCTTTAAGATTTTTCGTTATAAGTTTAATTGCTGTAATGAAAACTCAATTTCGCTGATTCATTAAATCCTAAGCAGAATTTTTATTCCTGGAAGCACTAGGCACGCTCAGATTATTTTACCTTTTCCCAAACATTGCCTGAACAGTAAACTCACATGGAATGTAGGTGATTAAATAGCAGCAATGACACAGACAATTGAAAATAAGAATAAATAAGATAGGGAATAGAGGAGGAGGTTACAAAAGATTTATTACAGTTAACAAACGGAAAAAAAAACTGCACAGAGGCCTAGGTAATGTGTGGGATGCAAACGGAGGACAGCAAAAACAGCACTTGTGCTAACAATCCAGTTTTCATTAAAAAAAGTTCTTGCATAATTTAGCATGAAGAACAAAGTTACAGTACGCCAAAATATCATCTGTTACGTAAATGCTTGTTCTATCGCATATAGCATCGACACCGGTGGAGCGACAGTTGTTAGAATCTAATTGGCATATTCTCTCATGGTGTGCAGTCAATCTCATAGTGTGCAAGACAACTACATCGACGAGATCTGTCACATCTGCGCGAAAGCAGCGAGACGCAAAGCAACCACATTCTTGTATTTTTCAGACTTTGCAACGAAGCACCACGCAAGACAAACTTCGACAAGGACACTATAGCCGCATCCTGATTTGAGCGAAACACGCCGCACGCATTGTGGTACGCAGCACATTACCGTGGCTACAAACAAGGTTCATGGCACCGACACAGCCAAAAAGAAAGAAAATATGGAGAAACAAAAGGTCGGCTGCACGTAGACGTTCGCGCGCTTGTTTCTGTCGAGATGCTCGAGCTTCATCACGTGCCATTGCTCCACCAGTAGAGACGCGCATAGACATTATTTATTATGCTCACTGGAGCACTTTGGCAAAAAGACAAAGTAATATCACTGTCGTTAGCTTTATTGAGGTGGCTTAGCGGCAGCAGTATCACCTTGAGAAGCAGAGTTAAGCTGACGTTTGTTGTTTCGCAGGGTGGCGTTTCTATAGTAGTATCTTGTATCTTAAGATACACGATACATTATTCAATGTATCGGAAATACAGATACAGGTACTCGTTTTGCTGGACGTATCGCGATGCAGACACAGGAAAGCAATAGAGTATCTAAGATAGTATCTAAGATACATGTATCTTCGATATTGCCCAGCCCTGTGTACAACGTACAAATCGGGCACATGAAAGCTTGCAGGACACGCTCCACTAATGAGTACACTTCCCTGCGGGATCACAAGATAGCCCGGGGGGAACAACTCGGAACTGATCATTTTGCTGCGTTTGTGGGACGGTAGCGTATGGCCTGCTGCGAGCATGCTTCGCAAGGGACGCTGCTGATCGCCGGGCTGCAGCAGATACGGGTCTGCGAGACCCTCGGGCCCATTATCTGCAGCTTCCCGGCATTTACTGTTCCGCGAAAGAACATGCACAGCGTCTGCCGTCAGCTAGGCCTGCCATATCTACAACATTAGAGGACACGTTATTCACAAAGAAGTCGCCAGTCCATGTCCTGCAGGTTCTGCTGAAGTTTGCCACTCCATCTGGCCTTGCTTCTGTATAGCCGGAAGCATGGTTCCCGGCTTCACCCACGCTGCGGACTTGACAATGTGGCCCTAAAGCTATTCCTTTCCTGTCTGTTTTTGTTCGTTCCTATCTTTTGCACACCCCCCATCTACGATTCTCCGCAGGGGCTGAGCCGTGCTCTCCCCCCTCCTTGGGGGGCTGAAATTGCCATTTTTTCTCATAATCTTTCGTAACGACTATACAGCATAGAGCAAGTCAGACGTTATGCCAACTTGGAAGCGCAGACAAATGGGACGAAGTAAGAAGGTTAGCAAACAAGCGCCCGCCTATCAACTCTTCTGCCAGTCAGAGGTAGCCGAAAGAAGATGGTGTCCTACACGTAATAATAGCGGCCAGCGTACTCTCGACTGAAGTTTCAGCAGGGTCCCAGCTGTGTCTGTTTGGGTTGTCTTTTGCTTGTTGAATTTGAACGTACTTAGTCTTGCGGTGACAGGCGAATTTCATCGAACACATTTTTTTTGTTGTTGTTGTCACACGCAAATAAACGAGTCGAAGAGGAAATCTGAAGGTTGGGGGACTAAATCCCACAAACAGCAAGGGTGCTTTTTCTCGACTTTTATTCGTTTAAATTTAACGTAATAATTACTTCACCGCAGTTTAAGACAACAATAAATAATCCAAATGCTTTCATTGGCTTAATTGTATATATATATATATATATATATATATATATATATATATATATATATATATATATATATATATATATATATATATATATATATATATATATATATATATATATATATATATATATATATATCGAGTGTTGCTTGTTCGTGTACAGGCGGTGATGCCTTTATTGATGACAGTTTCGAAATCGCCTTGACGAACCGACACGAGAGCATCCCTCTATTTCTTCGTGACAGTCTGGAATTAATCTTTGGACTTGCGTTCTAAATGCCCGGTAGCTTTGCCTTAATTCATACAATTATCTTTTTTTCTGGTAATATTGAATTTCGTTCTCCTTTCCGTTTCTCATTTCAAGCTATAGCTACCGCATTCATATACGCAAACCCACATTCGTTATTTCTTGTTTTGAAAAAGCCAGGGGAGTCGTTTGATGTCTTTTCTATTGGGTTGAACTAAAAGTTGAAAACATATTCAGCGCCAGCAGACAAGGACATGAGAGAGACACTACAGTGCGCTAACTTCAACAATTTTATTTCAAGGAAACAACAGACTATTTATCCGGCACAGGGCCCCACCAGTCCACACACTGGCCAAACAGAAAGGTTCTTTCCCTTTCTAAAAGGTCAACTGATGGTGCAGTCACACACGTGTCACCATTGCGAGAGACAGCTTGCGCTTCTATAATATCTCTCACGTCTCTCACGGCATAGAAGCGCAAGCTATCTCTCGCAATGGTGACACGTGTGTGAGTGCACCATTAATTGACGTTTTAGATAGGGAATGAGTCATTCTGGTTGGCCAGTGTGTGGACTGGTGGGGCCCTGTGCCGGATAAATAGTCAGTTGTTTCTGAGAAATAAAATCATTGAAGTTAGCGCACTGTGGTGTCTCTCTCATGTCCTTGTTTGCTGGCACTGAATACGTTTTCAAGTTCTGTTTACCAACACGCTGATAAAATGGCAATGAACTAAAACGTAGGCACGTCTGTTGGAATAAAACCGAGTCTCCTTGCAAGAGGCTCATTTTGCTCACTTGGAGAGCCTCGCAAGGTAAGATTTCCAGCCCTGTTTCAGGAGCAATTCCATTCTGAGTTCGAAATTTTGTTCACGATGCATCTCAATATTTTGGAAGCGCACTCTCGGAATCAATCAGCATACGTTCGAGTTTTCCGCCGATGAAAGAAATTTAACTTGCAGCACTGGGGTTTTACTGTACCTCTTATATATTCCATTCTTTGTAGACAGTGAAAGTTGAAGTGTTTCGAGCTTTTCCAGTGAAGCGCTAGCCGCTAGAACAAGAAACAAAAACAAAAAACAAAACAAGAAAACACTCGGCCTGCGCGGAAAGCGCAGCACAGTCGCAACGAAAGCTGGAAGAGCACCCCATCTAGAACCCATTGCAAGCTGTCTTAGGGCTACTAATACAAGTACGCTTGCAAGGTACCCTCTAGCCCATTAATTGATTCGGTGGCTGATGAGCAGTGGCGTAGCCAGGGGGTGGCACACCGGGCACGTGCCCCCCCCGAATTTTTTTTTCGCCATGGCAAACAGAGCGAAAAATGACCATTTCAAGGAGGTGCCCCACCCGAAATCAAGGTGGTGCCCCCCCCCGAAAAAAAATTTCTGGCTACGCCCCTGCTGATGAGGATGAAGAATTATGGCTGAGCCCTTCGTAATGGGTTGGAAACATTCAATGACCCACTGGTAATGCAATTCATATTGTTTGACGCCTGGTCACACAATTCGCATTCTGTTAGTTTACTCTTCCTACCATGTTATATATGTTGACGCGGTTCCTTCCCGACATAACGCTTGTATAGGGTTTTTGTGCGCTGGAGTTTCGAGCACCGGCGTGGCTCAGAGGTAATATACTGGGGCTGGCACGGAGCGGACCGGTTCGAACTCTGTTTCATCCTGGATATTTTTTCTTATTTCGTTTTGTTCTTATTTCATCCAATAGCGGTTGCGGACACCGGTGTCGGCGGACAACTACGGCACCCTTGTTGTGTTCTCATCACAAGTTTCGCTGTAAAAAGCTAGACTCACGAGTAGCTGCAGCATACTCGAGACAAGATGTCATCAGCGCGCAGGATAACTGAATTATATTCCGACACTAACATAGAGTTGCTTTGTGCATTTAGTCGTCGTTATTCTGTGCACTGGCTGATTTCAGAATGCTTGTTTATAAACCTTTGATACGGTCGAAATAATGACTGTCGCTTTTAGCTAAACATGTTAAGCTTCGTAGTTGCAATACCTAATTGCTTTTCTCCAATAGTGCTCATCGATTTCAATTCTGTTTTCGATAACACATATTGAGCTGGTAATTTAAGTAGCGCTGCGAAAATGTTTCGCAGAAATCAATCAAGTGCTGTGGCTCTAGTTGTCAATTATTTTCTTGTTAGCTCCTTTTTCCAGCGTTTACACGATCGTTGCG